>JAULBY010012891.1:0-22847 GCA_032358315.1 Ophiocytium majus | reverse complement strand
GGGCACCAGAATAATGATTTGCAAAACTTTTCTGTCTGCTATGTGCAATAGGGAAAATACTTATGGAACTAATGGTATTATCATTTTCATACTACTACTATATATGGTAGTAGTATAACAGAAGGCTAAGTAGTAGAAAAAACATACCGAACATTTATTAGAAGTATAAACATTTATACATCGTGTGGCTCGCGCGAGCGCATCCACCAGCGCACAGACACCTGCAATCACATAAGGCCTCGTATTTCAGAAGTATGGTAGTTATTATCGATATCATTATTATTGGTATATATCATTATTATTATTATCATTTTCATACTACTAGTAGTATAACAGAAGGCATGTGGGTCACGTCCACCAGTGCGCATGCAGCAGCGCGCAGCCGCCCGCAATGATAAAACAGTCTCATAATTGAGGTACGAACGTACACTTCGGTAATCATGTGGTACATCAGCGGTAGTATGTCTTAGAAACCACAAAAAACAGAGCATCCACCAGCGCACAGCCACCAGGTTACAGACGCATTCTCATACCACTAGAATGCATGTACTTCAGAAGTACCATTACTTCAGTAGTACTTGGAAGTACGTACATGTGGTACCTACCATATATATATATATACAGTATATGTATATATATATACATATATGTGTATATACATAGATCTGGATCAACACGGGACAGAGTGGTGGTGGCAAATCCGCAGTACGGAGGGCAATATGACTGCCTCCCGCCAGCAGAATATAATGCCTACTACGCGGTATTGGGGAACGCCTGTGAACTCGTCTTCCTTCACCGCAATTACATGGAACTCACAATATTACTATTAAAAATACTGCTAGCATACTCGCCGCATTCCACTTCAGCACCATTTATTCAAAGGCACGTGCATGCACCTCTACATGCGTTTACACAGCCTCGCCTATGGCGTAGATGTGGGGAACGTTCGTGGACTCGTCTTCCTTCACCGGAATTTTCCACACACAAAATAATGGTCACCAAGTAATACCACTAGTATACTCAAGAAGTACTTCAGAAGTATCCAAAGGCATGTGCATCCACCTCCGCATGATATTCACACAGCTGCCCAACAACCCTCACTGATGGCGTAGATGTGGGGAACGTCTGTGAAAATTCACTGCAGCTCGAAAGATAATAACACTTATAAATAAAAATACTACACCTACTGTACGACTGTATAATACTCAAGCATTCTACTTCATTCACATTCATCCAAAAGCACCTGCATGCAGCCTCACCGATGGCGTAAATGTGGGGAACGTTTGTGGACTCGTCCGCCTTCACCGGAATTTTCCAGTTGGGCAGGACCGTCACTCCTGCGGCCTCCAGCCCAAGGCCGGCCGTGTCCGGGGTGCGCCCAGTGCCATAGAGAACCGTGTCAAAGGTGTCGGTGAGCACGTGTTCGCCTGTGCTGGACTGCACCAGAGACACCTGTAAGGGGGAGCGTGTGGCGGGCGCAAGGGCTCAGCGGGACATCACGCCGAAGGCTGAGCAGCTTCCTAATACAATTTGTAGATGTAAGTGGCAAGCCCGCATGGACTAAACCACTGCTGGACTGCACCAGAGACACCTGCGCGGGGGAGAGTGTGGCGGGCGCAAGAGCTCAGCGGGACATCACACCCGGAGGCTGAGCAGTTGCTTGTACATGTGACGCGGTGCGCGGGCAGCAGCCATTGCTTGCTGCGAAGCAGAGGCAGTGCTGGACTGCACCACAGACACCTGTGTGGGGGAGCGGCATGTGGCGGGCGCAAGGGCTCAGTGGGTCATCGCGCCGAAGGCTGAGCAGCTTCCTAGTACTAGGAAGTACTATTTGTAGACGCAAGTGGCACGCGCGCATGCGAGCTGAAAAATTTGACGTTTTTGCATGCTCGGAGAACTCTTGGCACAACAGGGTTTGCAAGCAGGGAGGGTGGTGAGCAGGCACAAGACTGCAGCGCGATATCACGCCAAAGGCTGAGCAATTCTCTTGCACATGTGGCGTGGTGCACGGCCAGCAGTCGTCGCTTGCTGCAAAGCGTAGGCGGTGCTGAGCAGTGCGGGCAGGCTGGGTGAGAGAGGGGGGGCGTGAAATTGAAGTCTGTAAAGTTGAAGTTGCTACAAAGCGAAGGCAGTGCTGAGCAGCGCGGGCAGGCTGGGTGAGAGAGGGGGCGGGGGGGGGGCAGTGAAGGTGCAGTGGGACATCACGCCTACCGCTGAGCAGTTTTGTAGGACCGGTTTATTTTCCTCTGAAGTACTACAGTAGATAAAACTACAGTAGTATACTTCAAGAAGTGGGTGTCAGTGGTACGCACACATGGGAGCTGGTGAAACTGTGACTTTTGCATGATCGGGGAAATTATGGCACTACAGGTGGTTACAGTGGCACGCCCCCGAGTGCACGCATTGCACGGCAATTTAGGCAAGCGATATTCAAAGTGCCATAACTGCTTTTGTGCACTTTGCACTACGAGCTGTTATGCCACCAAATGGTACGAAAAAGTTCTTGTGAGTAAGACCTAAATAAAATTACCATAATGTTTTCAGCCGCTCACTCTGAGCTTTCCATGCGCCTGCTACTGACTATGACATGCGCTGTTGATAACAGGATTGGTGCATCATAGCTTCTTTTGTACCAACACTACTTCAAAAATACATGTATGCACTGTCCGTAAAGGGTACCAAACATTGTTTGCCATGGTAAAAACACTACCAGGCAGCCTGCTGACACCCGCTGGCCCTTTCTTCGTTCGTACACATACTTTGCCATGCCTTTGCCTTGGCACCCAGTGGCCGTGCTGGCATACACGACATGGGCTTGCACGCCCACAAGTGCAAATAAATAAACCTACACCAGCGTTTTCTTGAGCCGCCCCTCACCTTTAGCTTCCCGTCTGCCTGCTTCTCAATGGCCGAGGGCACCACCTCCCTGATGAAGCGCGTCCCGCTCGCCTCCATCACCTCGCCTATCTTCTCCGCCGCCTGCGCACATGGTTCAATTTATCATAAAATATACCATGTATTAGCACTTCATGAGTACACCTGCTGCCAGGCTGGCCTGCCAACACCCCCGCGAGATAATATGAACATTTCGTCTCTGAAACAGCTCTCATGTGCTCACCTCAGGGTCGACGTCGTCATCCAGGTGTATGCTGCGCATGCGGGTGCTGTTGAGGTACGAAACATATTTGCCACTGCCATTAAACATCTATATACACCGAAGTATACTTGTGAAGTACTAAGTAGGCACATGCACGGACGCACCAATTGCAAAGGTGCAATGGACCAGCAGGGTGGGGGGGGGGGGCTGTGCAAAGTTCAACTTGAAGTTGGGTGTGCATAGATACAAGTTGGAGTTCACCACCGCGCACCTGGCGGTCCGACCCGCGCAGCAGCGTGGTAAAGGTGCACTGAACCAGGGGGCGCGTGTGCAAAGTTCAACTTGAAGCTGGATGCGCACAAGTACAAGTTGACGTTCGGCGCGGCGCACCTGGCGGTCGAACCCGCCCAGCAGTATGGTAAAGGTGCATTGACCCACGGGGCGCCTGCGCAAGTTCAACTTGAAGTTGGCTGTGCACAAGTACAAGTTGAACTTTGGCACCACGCACCTGGCGGTCGAACCCGCGCAGCAGTATGGAGCGCACGGCCACGGTCGTGTCGAAGCCGAGCTCCGTCAGGAAGCCAGCACACTCCAGGGCAATGTAGGACGCGCCCACAACCAGCGTCTTGCCTGCGAAGCACAGGCCGCGCACATAAAAACCATACTCAGTGAGTGGTATTACTAAGTGCACTCCAGGCCGATGTAGGACGCGCCCACGACCAGCGTCTTGCCTGCGGAGCACAGGACCGTGCGCATGAAATCCATAGTCGGAGTGACTAGTACATCTTGGTGTGCTACGTGGCATCTACATTGCACATCAATGGAGCGCACGCTACGCGCCTGGCGCCTTCTTCAGCGCAAAAATATCATAGCTGGTGATGGCGCGCTCCTTTGCCAGGGGGCGTACCACTTTAGCATGCTACAGTACGCGCAACCAACAAAATGTGTGCTGACGTGGGGGGTGTACCATGCACACCACGTGCAACGAACAAAATGCATGCTGACATGGGGGTGTTTATCACCCACACGCCTGGCGCCTTCTTGACCACGCATTTGAAAACGCCCTGCTCAGGGTGTGTTTCACTTGACAAATTACGCGAGATGCACAAAAGAAGCCACAAGTTGGGTTGTCTATCATACACACCTGGCGCCTTCTTCAGTGCAAAGATGTCGTCGCTCGCAATGGCATGCTATAGCCAGGGTGAGTTTTACGTACTGAAGCGCTACACACATAGTTCAAAATACTTATTACCTCCAAGTATAACCTAACCAATTGTTTGCATTAAGGATCTTCTACTTCGAAACTCTTGAAGTACATTCCACATCAACAGAGGGTGCGCTGCGCACCTGGCGCCTTCTTGAGCGCAAAAATGTCGTCACTCGTAATGGCGTGCTCCTTAGCCCCGGGAACGGTGGAGGGGTACGCGGGCCGCCCCCCCACGGCAATCACCACTGTCTTTGCCGTGACCTTGTACTCAGTGCCGCGCCTTTCGTACGACAGCTCGTGGGGGCCCGTGAGCTTCGCGAGTGCGTTGATGTACGTGACCTGCGGGCGTAACAGTTCACAGTTCGCCCACAGGTCAGTTCAGCTCACAGCACTTGGGCACCCGCTTCGCAGGCGCGTTGTGTATGTATGTGACCCGCGGGCGCAACAGTTCACAGTTCGCGCACAGGTCAATCCAGCTCATGGCTCTTGGGCACCAGCTTCGCGGGCGCGTTGAAAGCCCGTGGGGTGTTTTTTTTTCAAGTACATGCTTGCCAACAGTATGTGTGTATGCACACTGCAAGCAGCGTTTTCTGCATCACCCCTACCGCTCACAAGCAACTGTGGCATGAGGGTGGCGGTGCTGCCCAGCGGATCAACGAGAGCCACGCCAGATGACCAACACAACAGCGGCCATTGTCGTACTGCAAATATCACTTGCATCACTTGAAGTACCACTTATCCCAAGGCACTTGTATACTTCAAGTACTGCACTTGAAGTTTTAGTTGAAGTGTTGTACTTGACGTATCGCTAACCTGGGCGCTCTTGAGGCCGACGCGGTACCTGAAGTTGAGCATCTTGACGTGGTTCTGCACCACCTCCACCAGCTTGGACCAGTCAAAGCCTGGGGCAGGGCGCCAGGCACACACAAAACATGTCATGTACTGCGTAGTATACATGCATCAGAAGTATTCGATATATTATAGGCCTGTGTGCTATTTTGGACACGATAATACTTGCATGTACATGTACACACATGTACACGCACATGGCCAATGAAACATGTGGCATGCGAAGTACATGATGCATGAAGTGTTTATGACAATAAGTACTACCGAAGTACAAAATTTGACATTTATGTAACTGTAAGTCTAACTTCAGTGTTCAACTGCAATTTCAGCACTGTACCAGGGCATACCTGCAGTAATGATGCCCAGGGCAATGGCTTCACAACTTAAACAACGCTTTATGAAAGTGCACACTAACACCCGGCGCCGTCGAAAATCATTAGGTGGTTGCAAGAAAGAGCAGGCGGTGGTTGGCGAGCCTCACATCAGCATCAACTTCAACTTCAACTTTACCAACGCATACCTGTGATGATGCCCAGGGTATGAAATTTTCTTATACATGACAGTTCTCATCAGTGACGTTGCATGAATTGCACTGTGTAACACCCAGCGCCGCATTCTCATGTGGTTGCAAGAAAGAGCAGGCTGTGCTTGGCGAGCCTCACAGCATTTTTGTTTGCTTTGGTTGCAGTGGGTGTGCGCGGTGCAGAGAGCCAGGCTCTGTCGGCGGTTTAACCAGCAGCCAACATCGTCAGCAACTACACACCAGAGTTGCTGCGGTAGGTTGCTTGATTGCACTTGTGGGTTAGCAACAGTCCAGGCTGTAAAGTATATGCTGGCATGTGGCAGCCATCCGGCCATGTGAAAAAAAATTAAAAGGCTGCTAAGCCCAGATACTGCCGTGGCTGGGGCAAAATGCCAGGCCGAAGCCTGTGGGGTAATTTGTCCACCTGGTGAAAAGCACCAGACAGCCTCCACACCTACACGCGCCGGGTCAGTGTTCTTGAGGGCTAGGGATGATTCAGAGTACAACCACCAACAGGGCTTACGTGTGCGGTGCCACCAAGAGCCAGCCGTGCGTGCTGCACTGTAGTACTTCTGAAGTATGTACTCATATTTTTGTTTTTCGGAACCCTCTCTAATGTTGCCCGTGCGGTGCAGGTGGGTGCTGGAGGGCGGCGGGCTCAGCTGCACGGCAGATGAGGTAAGCCGCACCCATTTTTTAAATCATCATTGTTTACACTACTCCAGTAGTACTACCTCAGAAGCATTTAATGTCACACCCTCTTCAAATCCGGGTGCAGTTCAAATGTGTCCGGTAGTATGCACCCGGCAGCACCATGACAGGCGGCAGCAAGTTCTTTCGTTTGCTGCCAACATTTGATGCGTGCGCACATGCTGACACTGCTGCCGTGCGCGCGTGAGCGGGCGGTGGTCCTGTCCCCACATGCGCGCCTGCTGCAGTGCATGTTCTACTTCGCCTTGTGCCCTGCACTTGAAACTTCAACCAGGGCCCTCTGGACTTGAACCGTCGCGCCTGCTGTTTCAACACTGGCCCCTCAGCCTCGACCTCCACCGGTGTGCACATACCCTCCTGTCTCTGTGACAGATACATACATCTGACTTCTTGAAATACTTGAAGTATGCTGCAGCCTTGGCTCGTGTACTTCAACTGCTGCACGCATCCACGGCCGCACGCGGGCAGTCACGCCCGCCAGCGCAGCCAGAGTGTGTGCGTGCCTGCCTGTCGCAGTTGGAGGAGGCTATCGTCACGGCATACCCAAACAACGAACAGCCACCAAAAATGCTTCTTGAAGTACTACATTTGGCTCTACCGTAGTGACGGCTGATGCCCGTGCACTGACAAGTCCAAAAACGTGCTCAGCCTTTGGCGCGATGTCTTTCTGTGCTTGCCGCCGCAGCTGGAGGAGGCTATCGTGATGGCCACGGCCGTTGGGCAGGAGGATGACATTGTGGCGCGGCCCGACCTCGTCATCGCGCTGCACCTAAAGGTACGCGCTGCGTCGACAGAAGTGTGTAGTACCTCCTGAGAACTATAAGAAGCGTGGAACAGGAAGACAACGTTATGGCGTGGGCAGGCATCGTCATCGCGCCGCACCTCAAGGTGCGCGCTGCTTTGCCAGACAAGGTTCTACCTACTGCGCGCGTGCGCTGCTGGGCATGTGCCACGGCTTCTTCATGTTCGCTGTCGTGTATGGGATGGGCCCTTCCAGATAAATAAACCTACCACGTAGTACATTGTACCGGTGTCGAAATACCTCAAGTACCTCCTAAAAACTAAAATGCTTAGAAGCGTGGGGCAGGAAGATGACCTTGTGGAAAGCCGCTGCTGTCGCTGCTGCCGCTAGTGCCTGCTGTCGCGGGCACCGCCCTTGTGCTGCTGCTGCCGCCGCTTTTGGCTGCTGCCGCGCCTTACTTCAACTTCAACTTCAACTTGTGGTGCGCAGGACGCGGCAACAACGTCCGCCAAGCGCGTGCTGGGCAGGCGTCTGGACCCCGAGACGGGCACGCTCTACAATGTGGAGGGTGACATGCCGGTGAGTTCCATGTCAACTTCAACACATGCCTCCATGCCTCTACAGTATGACTAATATACACGCTACCTTCCAAGTTCAAACTTCAACAAATGCCGTCACGGCTCTATGACATTGTAAACCGTCAACATGCTGGCGCGCAAACCTGCCCAGCGCACACCACATCTGTCTGAGCGCACTTGACTTTACCCTCCAGGCTGCACCCGGCGTTGCGCCCGCCCTGGATGCGTCTGAGCTAAGCCCCGCGCTTTAAGCGCAAGCGCGGGGGGCATGCCAGTGACCCCAGCCTTGATGTCAACTAAACTCTTCAGCGCTACACATGACCGCCTCAGCATTTTGCATCCAGCGGCGGTGTCTCAACCCGTAATGTGGTGCTTTTTGGCTGCTGAGCGCGACCGGCAATGCAACCCCCGGACACGCACAGGAGGCGGAGGGTGTGGCCATGCACGCGGGCGCGGGTGCTGCTGCGAGCGGCAAGCGTGTAACAGCAGTAGTATACTTTGCCTGGCAGCGCGTACACTTCGTAGCATGACGGCGTATATGAGCATCGGTATACACCGCAATCTACGTGGAATGTAGTCCTGTAGTATGTACTTCGTAGTGTACGGATGTACTTAAAGCATGATGCCACATGTACTTCTGCATGGGTTACAGTATGTGATTTCGTCGCATCCCTCTGCTTTGGTTGCCTGCTGGCTGCTCAGCCACCAATGTGTGCCGCTGCTTAGCATAGTCTACTAAATAACACCCGGATTTTTGGGCGCGCAGGAGGCGGAGGACGTGGCCGCGCGGCTGGTGTGGCAGTCGGGGGACAGGGAGGAGGCGGCAGTCAAGGCGCGCGTCGAGGCTCACAGGTGTGGCGCTGGCTTAACATTGTACCCGGTAGTATACTTTGAAGTACTTCAAAAGTACTACTAGTATGCTAGACTGTAATGCCGGTAGTAAAATACTAGAAGTACATGTGAAAGAAACCAAGAAGGTGACTGAGCCCAGGTACTCCCGTGGCTGGGGCAGAAAGCCAGGTCGAAGCCATTTACACTTAGAAGTAGTATACTTCAAAGTATATATATGTTCAGTGTATGTATATGTGTGTACAGATATATTCCAAGGCGCGCGTGGAGGCTCACAGGTGCGGCGCTCGCTCAAAACGTTGTGTTTTGTGAAGTCAGGTCCCGGGTACGGGACTAGAAGTTAGAGACGTGCGCAAAGTACTTCGAAGTGTACCGGCATTATTCAAATACAGTGGTCTCAGTGACTTCTGCCATGCAAGTTGGTCAGCGCTTACCCGAGCTACGCGGCACCGCCGGCACTCGCACAACCCGTGAGGGCATCAGCTGCTGTAGTGCTACCTTATTTACTACAGCTCCACAGTGGTGGCGTCAGCGTGGCGGGCCGCACTGCCTGTGCTTGCGTTCAACATAGGGCCAAGCGGCGCTCAGTTTTTTCATCCGTTGATGAAGGGGTCTGAGTTTTGAGGAGGACAGCGCAGGCCTGCAGCAGCACCCAACATGGAGCGGCAGAGGTAAATCGTGTAGGTTGCGAGTGTATCTGCTGCTGCCAAACTGGGCGCAACCAGTGCGGCGGCACGCGGCGGCCACTAGCGCCCCCCAAGAGCGGCCCTGTCAACGGGCCCACCCAATCTTGAAAGTTGCTGCTAAGGACAGAATATTCACCACAAACCAAGTAGTGGAGGAGACGCGCCTCATCGAGAACGTTCTTTTGGCCAGGTCCCGATTTTGGACTCCAGGATGGGACGAAGTTTGCTATAGAGCAACCGCAACCGCTTTCCGCGGCACCCCTGAAAGCAGTAGGGTCCTATGCTACCTACCCACCATGGGCGAGTCCACTATCAGGACCACCTGCAATCGATGCGCTTCTGCATCCGTCGCCATCTGTGAAAACCGCTCCTTCCAACTATTCTGTCCTCACGAGAAACTTTCAAGATCAGCTTTCATCCTAGAAGTGACTGAGACCACTGTAGGTGTGCATAGCATCGCTCCCCAGGTGAGCATTCACACGCGCGACACAGCGCGTTCAATGAGGCGCGGTGTGCGGCGTCGCTTGTACAACAAGCACAGCGGCGGTGTGCAACCAGTGGAAGCGCAAAGTGAATTCTGCGGTTACATGCCGTGTGGCACTTGGCTAGTCATTGCCACTCCACCTTTTCACAGTTGCCTCATGTGACAAAGCGTGATATGTTTTCCACCGGGGCGCGCGTGAGGCCCGTGTCTCTGGGCTTACCCGTAACTCCCGTTACTTGGCAATGACCGCGCACACATACTGCACAACGTACGAGTCACCCCCGCAGAAGTGCCCGTACAGCGCCTTTGGGCCACTCCACCTGAGTTTTTCTGTGGCAAACTTCAACTTGAAGTGTGTGTCACCAACTTCAACTTACCGAACTATGTGTTATGTGCACTCACCGCGAACGCGTACTGCACGACGTACGAGTCGCCCCCGTAGAAGTGTCCGTACAGCGCCTTGGGCCAGTCCACCTTCTCAAACTTCTCCACGCGCCAGATGGTGAGCTCGCCGCTGCCGTCGTCGATGGGCGCCTCCTCCGCCGCCGCCGCGCTCGCAAACGCCTGCTTGCCCAGCGTCGCGGCGTCCGTGCCCGCCACCGTCTGCTCAGCAGCACAAGTTGAAGTTTGTGTATTAGTAGTGAGGGTCACGGCGTTTAACGTATTCTACACGTTATACAAAATACGGCGTATTTCAACGTCCAAAAGCACGATACATGGCCTATTTGCCGTATAGATACATTTATCTGTTCCACGGCGTATTCATGTACGTTGTACGGCGTGTTGTGCGAAAGATATACGCTGTGACCCATCACTATATATAAGTCATAGTCATCAGACATGAGGGCGCGTGCGCACTGGAAGTTGAAGTTCATAGTTTAGTCGCAAAGATATGAGAGGGCATGTGTGTACCGGCTATAAGACCGCGGAATCTGACGAGTAAGGGGTGAGGCTGCTGGCAGTCCGCAGGACACCACTGTTAGCACAAGTTGAAATTGGTACACGCGCAAGAGAGAGTGCGCAGCAGAAGTTGCAGTCGGTGCACGCATTTAGGAACTGCACGAGTAAGTGCGCGCGCAGCAGACGTTGAAATTGGGGCCATGCGTCACCGTCGCTGCTGCTCAGCAGCCGCACACTGCAAGAGCTGCACACGCATGAAGAAGAAGTTGCAGTTGGGGCCGGGCGGGCTGCTGAGCACAGCGCGCGTGCGCTGGCAGGCGCGTCACCCCTCGCTGCTGCTCAGCGGCAGCGCACTGGACGTGCTGCGTAGGCAACCGGGCGCTGTACCTGAAGTTGCAGCGGCGTGCTATTTGCAGTAGTACAGTAGTGAAGTAGAGACTAACCTTGGCAATGCCGGAGGACTGCTGGGTGAAGTTGGGCACCTGCGCATGAAAGGAAAACAATGAAAAAATTGTGCACCGGTGGCAGGGGGGGGGGAACACAGCAGGCATCAGCGGGTAGGGAGTGAGCAGGCTGCATTTCTAGCCGCCAGGTGCAAGCTCCAGTGTGCAACATGTGAAAACAAAAATTATAGGCTGTGAAGCCCAGATACTGCCGCGCTAGAACGCCGAGCCGAAGGCCGTGGGGGTGCTTGGTCCACCTGGTCAAGACCAGACCCCGCCCACGATCCGTGCGCGCGGTCATGCCCTTTCCAGGCTACATGTGCCGTAGATACAGTACTGTACATGTACCTTGTGTATGCGTACATGTATATACAGCGCGCATGCATGCTGCATCTTCACGCCAAAATCCTCCAGGTGCAACTGGCACCTCACCAAGGGCACGACCGGCTTAAGTATGACTGGACTGCCGCACTATGCCCTCGGACACACGCGACACTGGCGTGTTCATACTTCAAATTGCAGTATACTACAGTAGTACTTCGAAGTATGTACTTCTGAAGCATATCCTACAGATGTGTGGGGGGGGGGCGACACCACAACTTCAATTGTATCTCCGTAACCGACTTCAACTATGACCGCAACTAGCGTCTCACCAGGGGCGCGCCCCAGTTGAAGTACGACTTGAAGGCCGCGCTCTCCATGCCCTTATTTCAAGTGCTCCCCACAACTTCAACTGCAGCGGAAAATGGCGCCTCACCAAGGGCGCGCCCCAGTTAAAGTACGACTTGCAGGCCGCGCTCTCCATGCCCTCGGACAAGCGCGACACGGGCGTGTACACATAAATTATACACTTGCAAGTATTTGTGTAAGTGTGCGGGCTGGCACAGCAACATCAACTACAGCCACAACTGGCGCCTCACCAAGGGCGCGCCCCAGTTGAAGTACGACTTGAAGGCCGCGCTCTCCATTCCCTCGGACACACGCGACACTGGGGTGTGCGCGGGGCGGCCGGCGCTGCTGAGGTGCGCCGTCGCCGCCTCCATGGCGCCCTGCTTAGTGGCAACGTCGGCATCGCGGCTGCACCCGCCCCCCAGGAAAAGAACAGGGGCATGCACGGAGAGGTGTGCACAAGAGTTAACTTCAAGTTTAAGTATGTGGAGAATGAGGCGTGAGCGAAATGGATGTGCAAGTTGTGGGGGATGCGTTTGGTGCCGCCACAGGCGCCTCACGGCACTATAGTTGACGCTTGTCAATGGTGCTGCACTTCAACTCTTGTCCACCAACTTCAACCCTGACAGCCTCCTTTGAGTTCGTGGTCAAGCCCCGGCCTTGTTTTATGCATGCGTGCGATGCTGCACCTGCGTGGCAACTGCCTTGCAGTATACTAAACGCTTTCGCGTAGCTGCCTCCGTTTCCAACCGGGACCGGCCGTGTACACGCAGTTTGCTGCTGCACAGGCAAATGCCTCTCTTGCTGCACCACTGGCCCACCAGTGAACCGCCAGGTAACGCACGCTGAGACCGCTCGAGGTTGACTAGCCGCGGCATTCATCTCCACCACAAAAAATGGCTCTAACTTCAACTTTGACCGCGCGAAAGCTCTTCTTGAAATGTAGTTTTCATACGCGCCGCGCACAAGCCCGTGTGTCTGTGACTAACATATTATATTATATACTTTAAGAAGTCTACATACACAAACTTCAACCAGAAAATCACAGGGGTCTGCACGAGATCGGCTGACCGCGCGTCTCCATCACAAAATATCTTAGGTTGCGGACACGGACACCCGACACGGACATATGACTTTTTTAGGGCATCCATGTGGTTTAGGTTTGGGTTTCGGTTTTTATTATAGTTGTCCGTGTGCGGTGTCTGTGTCCGCAACCTGAAATATATCACGAGAGATGGCTGTAGCTTCAACTTGTACTTCAACTTTAACTTCAACAAGGTAGTCACAGGAAGACAGCGCGTGGCCCAGCGCGTGGCCGCTCACCCCGTCCATATGAAGAGCTCCGAGCCAGCGTCCAGCAGGTACCTCGCCGGTCTCCAGCACGGCTCTAACTTCAACTTTAACTTTAACTTCAACAAGGGAGTCACAAGAAGACAGCGCGTGGCCATGGCCACTCACCCCGTCCATATGAAGAGCTCCGAGCCAGCGTCCAGCAGGTACACCTCGCCGGTCTCCAGCAGCTGCGCACGGCAGCACAGCAGCGCAGGCACAAGTAGTGATGGGTGGTGCGGTCGTATGATATGTATTTGTACGTTGTACACACAAAATACAGGGTGTTTCTACACCTCAAAACATGTAAACAGTGCACATGCCGCCGATCAACTCTGCGGGCAGCATATGCACATACATGCATATATATACTAACGTAGTGTATGCTTACAGAATATATACTTCAAGTATACAAATGTGCACAAGTACCACATGAGACTGGTACTCACCGCCTTGGTGAGGCCGCCCTTGTCGCTGCCCTTGGCCACGGGGGACGCATCGCCGCTGGCTCCAAGCTTCAGCAGCGCCAGCGCGTCCGCAGCCGCCTTCTCCGCCTTGTCATCAGGCTCGCCAGCAGACGTCACCTGTGACGGCAGCCACCGAAAGAACAGAATCGTTGAAACAAAAAAGGATTTGTGGAAATACTACAGAGCCAAGAATTGGATTTTTGACGCAAGTCGCAAGGAAGAGAGAATAGTAGTATGCTACTACTAGTAGTACATCACAACGGCCACGAGAGGTAGAAAAGGAGCATAGTGAGTCCGCCAAGCTGTGTGTCTGTGTGGGTGAGGCTCGCCAGCAGACATCAGCAGTGTTGCGCAGTCGCAGAAAGAACAGAATCATTTCCACAAGCTGAAGTGAGCGTGAGTCACCAGCCGAGAACGTTTGAAGTGCAAAAAAAGAGCATCGTTTTGCCAGGGGTTACGCCTGTTTGGTATGTCACGCATAAGCTGGGTGAGCGCAAGTCACCCGCCAAAGTTGAAGTAGGATTACAAGAGGAAAATTTCATCATGCTGTTACTCCTGTGTATGAACGCGTGACTGTGCGGTCGGGCGCGCCTGCAGACACAATGCGCCACATGTGCTGTAGCAGTCATGTAGTATACGTCGAAGTACCAACCATGTGCGTTGTTGCACATCCGTGCGCACTAACCCTAGATCAAGGGGCGCCCTGCGCACCAGCCCTACCTACTGTAGACCAAGGAGCGCCCTGAGTGAAACAGCCTTGTAACTGCCTCGTACAGCGAGCGCGGTGTATTTTGGCGAACCTGCTGGTTAGGAGCACAGGTGAGGGCCTAGGCGCATGCACGTGCACATGAGCAGTACACTAAACATCAAATACTTCGAAGTACACACTTATTACTACAAGTATATGACTAAGAGTAAATGGGACATTTCAGAAGTTGAGTTCCTGTAGTACACAGATGATAACTTGATCTGGTGTTGCGCACATCAGTGAACCGCCAGCACCAGCCACAGTTCTTGTTATCTGTACCATGTAAACAGCATGGTGCTGGTGTCATTATCTATATTTGTGGTACAGTACGCACGTAGTACGCTAAAATATGTACTCCGTATACCATAAGTACATCCACATTCACACATGAACATGCGCGAATGAACCGATACTGCACACCCCAGGAGGGCCGTGCAGCAAAACCGTTAAGAAATGCCTTGCGCGGGTGACCAATAGCTGCAACAACACCATACTACAAAAATGTACACATGCACTTCTTAGCCAGGTGCCGGACTGAAGTTGGGCAAATAAAAACTATGGGTTCTCTTTGACGCACATCAGTGATGGTCCCCAGCTACCTCCCAGCGCCTTCCCAGAACCCCTTGTTCTCCGGACCATTGCTATGCAACACACAGTCCAACTGTTCTGAACTACGTACATATTACTACTGTAGGTACAGTTTTACACAAGACAGGATGTGCTGTTTGCGCACCCCAGTGAAGACTTTATAATACTGACAATAATTGTTTTACCAAGACATGACATGCTTTTTGCGCACCTCAGCAAAGCCCCCCCAGCGCCTCCCAGAACTCCTTGTTCTCAGGACCATGTCTGTGTAACATACACTTCAAGTGTTCTGCACTACGTAATAGTGATGGACCAATGATGGTACTTCAGAAGTGTGTTTTCACATAAGTGTATTTCCACAGAAGCGTACTTTCGCACAAGACATGAGCTGCTTTTGCGCACCTCAGTGAAGCCCCCAAGCGCCTCCCAGAGCCTTTTGTTCTCGGGACCATATCCGTGTAGTACGACTGTAGTACACTGTACACCTTCAAGTGTTCTGCACCACATACCACTACTGGTAATACTACGTAGTACTATACTACGTAGTATATCTCCACAACACATGAGGGCTTTTACACTGGTAGCACCATTCATGTCCACAAGAAACGAGGGCTTGTTACACACCTCAGTGAAGCCCCCCAGCGCCTCCCAAAACTCCTTGTCCTTACGACCATGTCTATGTATTGAAGTACTACATAGATGCCAAGTGTTCTGCACCACATAGTGCTACTAGTAGTACTATACATATCTCTCTCCACAAGACATGTTTTACACACCTCAGTGAAGCCCCCCAGCGCCTCCCAGAACTCCTTGTTCTCAGGGTCCTCCGCCAGCAGGGTCACCACCGCCTTGCCCTCGCGCTCATCCTGGGCACCACATGATTTCCATACATACAACACATGACATTAGGGGATGCCGGTGTTGGTTAGGGCAGCCACACCACACGATTTCCATACACACAGACATAACAATAGAGGATGCCGGTGTTGGTTACGGCAGCCACACCACCGCCGCCATGCCGTCGCGGCAAGAGTGGCGGCCCACGGTGCTTTTTCTATACAGCATACACAGAGGTTTCGTCTAGCAGGTCACATGAACACATGTACATGTATATGGTATTAGGTGTACTTCTGAAGTACTACGTAGTATACATTAGGTATGGCAGCACCGCATGCAGGTGGCAGGCAGGGCCCTTGAAGGCAAAGTGTCAGGTGCAACAAACTACCGGTAGCAAGAAGCTGGCTGTTTCTCTGCAAACACACACTGTTCCGAGTATGGCAATACCCTGATCCTGGAGGCTGCCTCTGCTCCCTGGAGCCCAGTATATACTTCTGATGGAATCCGTAACTGAATGGTTTTCGCCTTGTGCGGGCAATAACCTGGCTGTTTCTCTGTGCACAAATACGCACAAAAACACACAAATACACACAGCGTTTCAGCATGGTGTACCCTGATCCTGCAGTCCACCTCCACAATGGCGTCTGGTTGCTGACAGTGTTGCCTTGTGCAAGCAAAAACTTGGCAAGAACCTGGCTGTTTCTCTGCAAACAACCACTATGAGCCAGTGTTTCCAGGATGGCGTACCCTGATCCTGAAGGCCACCTCCACTCCTGAGTCCATTAAAAAAAAACTGACCGTGTTTGCCCCACAAGAAAAAAACTAGCAAAAATCTGGCTGTTTATCCGCAAACAACTACCGTGGCGTATCCTGACCCTAGAACTGGCTCTTTTTCTGCAAACAAGCACTGTGACCCATTTCAGTAACCAGCGGAAGAGAAAGTAAAAACGATTTCCTGTGTTCCGGCACGACGTACCCTGATCCTGGAGGCCACCTCCACTCCCTTGGCCTTCTCCGTGAGGCCGGCCTTGGCGCCTGTGTAAATGGACAGCTTCAGGCCCGCGTCCAGGATGAAGACATCGCCGGTGTTGAGGCTGCGCGGCGGCGAACGTGCATGTAAAAATAAGCGGCATGTACAACAAACTTAGTAAGGAAGTTACATATTACTTGAAACATACACTCCTAGAAGTACACTTGCGAAGTACCGTGTATGTACGTGTGTACAGCTTCAGGCGCGCGTGAAGGATGAACACGCCGCCCATCTTCAGGCCGCACGGGGGGGTGGCGCGATGGTGAGGGCGCACGTAAAAATCAACAACGTGCACCGCATAAGTATTGATACCATGTGTTACCCGAAAAACATACTACATATATACTTCGGGAGACCTAGAGTTTATCGCTCCTAGATGAGTTTTCATATATATACACTTGTAGAAGTATGTATACTTCTTGTAAAGTACATAGTAAATGTGTGCAGCTGGAGGCCCGCGAATGAACGTGTCGCCCGTGTTCAGGCTGCGCGGCGGTGAGCGTGCACATGGAAGCAGCACATACCACATAAATACATGTATTTTTTAGGTATATTCGCGGCGTCCACGTATGTGCATGTCCACGGATTGGTGTTTTACTTTTGGAGGGGCGACTGGTGTGCGCTGCTGTGCAGCCTTTATTCTGGCTCTGATGTAGGCAGCGGGCACTAGGGTGGCATGCGCTACTGGTGGCATTGTGAAAGAAACCAAAAAGGTGACTGAGCCCAGGTACTCCCGTGGCTGGGGCAGAAAGCCAGGCCGAAGCCTGTGTGGTGATCTATCCACTTGGTCAGGACCAGTGGCCCGCACCCTACACGCGCCGGTGAGTACCCTTAAGGCATTGTGTAGGCCGCTACCGTCTGAGTACTACGTGACATGCTACATTCCACACACCAAGTGCACAGGGCTTTACGCCCCAAGAGGGGTTGAATTCAAGTGCACGTATATACTTGGAGTGTGTGTACACGTGTGTACATTTTTGTGTTTGATAGATAAATTCAGCATGAAGCCGGCAATGCACACGCCTCCCATGCCCAGGCTGCACCGCGGGGTGGCGCGGCGGCGAGCATGCACATACAGTTAAACAACACAATTATTGCTGGTGAAACAGACTGCCAAGTACATTGTGTACATGTGAAAAAAAACTTTCAGTTTTTTTGAATAAAAAAAAACTACTTCAGAAGTACATGTACGCATATATTAACGATCAGTATGTTATGTCATTGATATACTTAAGTAGATGTGGTATACACAAGTGTTTCTTGAATGAATTCATGACTCGATTTGTGGGTGGGCGAAGTGCATGTACGCACGTGTGTGTAAACTACCACCCTCTAGAGCTGCATGGCAGGGTGGAGTCACGGCGAGCGCACTGTGCACGCAAGGGCAAACAGCAGCAGTCTACCAAGACTTGCTCTCAAACATATCAACACTGTACACATTCAGGTACAGCATACTTCAAGTATAAATATACTTGAGTATTGTACACTCTCTCTCTATATATATACCGTATGTATATATATATATATGTACACTTCAAGTATTAGGTATTTATGAAACTCCGTTTCGCGCGGATAAAACCCTGTGCACATGCATGTGGCGCAACAGAATCGTCCCGACCAGAAAAAAGCAAGCAGCACATGCATTCATATACACTGTATACATCTTGGTATACTTTTGAGCACGTTAATCAGTGTACATAATGCAGGCAGACCAGCTATAAAAATACACGGCACACATGTGACGAGCGCACGATTTATTTCCGTCAGAATGAATGCGGACACACATCTTTTTTTAAAACCTGCAAGTACGAGAAGCAGTGCACTGCACCAGAGCGCTAGGCGCGGCTGCGCAGGACTTGATCGTGCAGGCACCTTTAAGCACCCATCACCATGGGCACGCCAGTGCAGCCACAATGTTGTAAACTTTTTCTCCTTGGCGGAGTTTGTAACCGTAGTTAGTAGATTCACTTTCATTGTGCGCACCAGTGGAGTTTCGCCCAGGCCAAAATGTGAGCCAAAATGCTATTATGCACAGCATTGCACACTGTACTTCCGCAAGACATGTGCACACAGAGGTGCCTCATTTGTGCTTGCACACACAAGTACGTTGTGTGTACTATGAGTAGTATCTGCACATACATAACCGCCTACAAAGGCAGTAGACGTGTGCATGTGCACCATGGTGCATGTGCATAGTATGTATTGTTTAAGGGGGGGCGCAGAAAGCGCTGTGTACATGCTGTGCGCGACTGGAAAGCGCATGGATAAAACATGCTGCCCTCTCCTGTTACTAGCCGAAAAGAGAACGATGCTCAGGACAACCCACCTTAATGCAAGCCCAGCACTTTGTTACAGTACTACTACTACTCCGAAGTAGTTGCTCTTGGTTGTGAGTTCGTGTGTTCGGTTCACATGTATACATTACATTGTCATTGTTTTATCATACATACAACCATACACTACCGGCCATCGCCACGAACAATGCCGGCATGCATGGCATGAGCCCTTGCACGACCAAGTGCAAAACAATTTCAACTACTAGCGGGCATACCACACATGCATCATGTACTCAGCATTTTTGAAGTATGATATATAGCGATGGGTCACAGCGTATAATTTTTGCGCTAGACGCCGTATAACGTATGTAAACACGCCGTATAACATATGCAGATGAACGTATTTACACGGCAAATACGCCATATACTGCGTTCTTGGGCGTAGAAATACGCCGTATTTTGTATGACGTTTAAAATACGTTGTAGGCCGTGACCCATCACTAATGATATATAACAGAGAATTATGTGCGCATACCTGAATTATTATTGAAGTATGACATATATAAGAGAAATACTACAAGTAGTATGTGTGCATACCTGGAGGCGCTGGTCGGCACCTCCGACACGCGCGGCACCCTCTTGCCCTTGACCTGCAGCAGGCGCGTGCGGTAGGTGTCCTCCTTGACCTGCTCAGCAGCAGCGGCAACACACCACAGCACCAGCACCAGCAGCACCATAGTCATCAGCACCATCATCACCATGAGGCGGCGGCAGCAGCAGCACCAGCAGCACCTTGCAGCACCATAGTCATCAGCACCATCATCACCATGAGGCGGCGGCAGCAGCAGCACCAGCAGCACCATTGTCATCAGCACCACCATCACCAGTGGCGGCAGCAGCATGGCCGTGGCGAGGCGGCAGTGCTGAGCAGCGCAGCTGAGACGGGATATTTCATGAATTGCGTAGCTTTCATGAATTTCATGAACAAAAACAGCGCTGTCGGTCCTACATGAATAATGACCTAGGGCAACGCACAGGGCGCCCACTTGGCAGTGTAGCAGGGGCCATGGCGCTGCTCTGCCTTCAAGACTTGTGTGTACGCCACCAGTTTACGGCCTGCTGAGCACCTACTTCAATTATTCTGCTGGTGACAGCACCTTGGCAAAAAAAAATGAGGCGCTGGAGCCGCCAACAAATACATGGAGCGCTTTTGGCAGCGCAGCAGAGACTGCACAAGACACAGCGCGATGCGTTGCGTTTTGGTGCGCGCCGGCATGCGCGCAGCACGGCGGGTGCAGATGGGGCGCACCACACCAGCACTCACACACAGATGCACACATCATTCATGCGTTGACAGGACACGGACAATCGTAACCGTATCTCCAGCATCTAGTTCAAGTATGTTAACTACTGTAGTAATGTACATAATTCATGTGCGCACCTCATTGAAGCCGCTCGCCACGCCACCCGGCAGGTACTCCACCCCGCCCAGCTTCTTGAAGTAGCTCATGAACTCTGCGCTCTCGTGGCCCTGCAGCAAACCGCAACAGCGGCAGCAGCGCGCACCAATTTCTGGTAAAAAATTGACAATTGCAGCAAAAAGGGGCTGATTTTATGGTATCCAGGCTAAAACCCAACCATGCCTCACACACAGCCAGCAATGTTTTCTTACAAGTAAGAGTCTCTTGGAATTTTACCCACGTCGCAGCAAGTACCACCGCTGGTTGAGGTGCACTGGCTGGCAGCTGTGTGCACGAAGTGTGGCCATTGCACGCTGCTGCCGCAAACCACCGCACAAGGTCGCTGTGAAAAAAGTGCTCGGGCGGTGGCGCACTGCGAGCGGCGACATTTGGTTTTGCGAAAGCGGGGCGCGATGCAATCTCGGATCCAGGTTCAACGCCGTGCTGGGTGACCGGGGCAACCATGAGCGGCACCTGTGCCCACCAGCACTGTATTTTGAGGCCCGGCACACCAAAGATCCAGCACAAATGTGGTCAGCGCTGCATGCCACCAACGCTGGGGGAATGTGCCGTTGCTGGGAACGCAAACGGCATAGCAGCTTGCATGACGGCTGCGTGTTTTTTGGCCGTGCTGGGTGACTGGGGCAACCATGAGCGGCACCTGTGCCCACCAGCACTGTATTTTGAGGCCCGGCATACCAAAGATCCAACACAAATGTGGTCAGCGCTGCATGCCACCAACGCTGGGGGAATGTGCCTTTGCTGGGAACACAAACGGCATAGCAGCTTGCATGACGGCTGTGTAATCTGTGCGATAGCAATGGTGGCAGGCGCGTCCGCGCTGCTGCGAGTGCCGCTGCTGCTGCTGCTTTCAGTGTGGTGGTGGCGAGCTTTAATTGGCTGTGATGTTGTGCATGCCCAGCGCAGAGCGCGCACAACAACTGTTTCGCCCCAGCCCCTTTTTTGAGCGATGGCATGCAAAGGGGTGTGCACAAAATGGCGCGCACTTGTGTACGGCACGTGCACTTTCGAAGAGCCTGCTGAGCAGCAGCATCGGTCGTTTCGCTGTTCTGCATGCGCGCAGCGCACGATGGAGCATGCAGATTCCAAGCCCCCTTCCGCAGGGCAAGGTGTGCCACTTCGCAGTCACCGATCAGCGCCGGTACGTGGCACAGTGCTGGCAAGAACAGGCCTGGCATAGCCCCTGCAAGCACTGAAACTTTGCCGCCATGAGCAATGGTGACCAGCAGGTACGGCTAAGAGCCAATCCAAGTTGTCGGCCTTACCCCCATGGCGCCTGCAGGAGCGCCTGGCGCCTCATCGCACACTCCTTCAACAGCGCCCGCTCGTCACCTGCGACCACCACAGCACACCCGCCACACATCCCAGCGCAGACGCAGCGGGCACAGCCTGGACTGCTGCCGAGAGAACTTGCCTGCACCTCCCTGTACTGGACCGCCCCCCCGCCCAGCTGCTCGTCCAGCTCCACGGTTTTGTACGCCGCGATTCCTGCCTCATCCTGGGAGGTCTCAGCGCCCAGCCAAAAGTGTATCTTGTAATCCAGGGGGGCATTGCCCTCGCCGACGGTGGCCAGCAGCACGTAGCTGTCCCCCGTGTGCAGCTTTCCCGTCACCTGGGGAGGGCGGCGGACGGGGGGGGGGAGGACGGGGCGGCGGGCGCGTGGGAGTGCTGGCGCCGCGAAACCCGTCACAGCAGGGGTAGCCAAGAGCGGGGTGCTTGGGACGTTGCATGTTCAGGGTGCATTTGAGGGGGTTTACCGGAAAGACGGCGGCTGGCAGGGATGGGCAGGGGCGCGGCGCTGGAGGGTGAGGACAGGCACGCCCGGTCAGGGGCAGCGGGTGGCTGCCCTGCCCTCCTGTTACCTTGCTGAGCTTCACCATCTGCTTGTCCTCGACCCTCCATTGCTCCAGCCCAGGAGCCTTGCCCGCGCCTTCGAAAGCAGGGTCCGCCATTGGTGCGCCTGCTGCGGGTGGGGCTTGGCTGGTGCTTGCGACGGCGCTGCTGTGCGCCAGGGGAGTGTGGCGACTCAGAAGGGCCCCCGCTGACCTGTGTGGCACGCGAGCGTGTGTGTGCTGTGGTGCGATGCGCAGCTCACGAGAGGGTCTGTCTTTTTCTGCAGTGCATTCAGCGGTTCCGCAATGTTGCTCAGCAGGAGGGGGGAGAACTCGGGCTGAAAGGAGAGTGCGCCACGTGGCCACGTGTGGGCGAACCACCACTTGACTCCAGAGCCCGGAGTCGGTGCACCTTGTGTACTTTTATTAAACTCCGCTTAGGGCGCGTGTACTCTTATTAAACTCCGCTTAGGGCGCGGAAAGCCCTTTGCACACGGTGCGTGTGACCAGGAAATCAGACA
>JAULBY010012880.1:0-22853 GCA_032358315.1 Ophiocytium majus | reverse complement strand
GAGGGGGGGGGAGGGGGGGGAGGGGGTCATGGTGTTGGTGCTACTTGTTGCAGCGGACGCATTGGGGTTGCCGGGTCAGCCACGCCCGCGGCCTGCGGTGCTCAGCAGCCGGGGGGGGGGGAGTGGTCAGAGTGGTGGTGTGAACAGATGCAGCTTAAGTGTTGCAGCGGACATGTTGGGGCTGCGCGACTGTCAGCATGTGCACCGTGGACTCGTGGTGCACCTCAATTTCGGCGGCCACGGCGTCCGCCTTCTGATTGAGCTGCCCAAAGAACATGGACACGCTCGCCGCCGCGATGGTGTCCTGCAGGGGCCGCAGGTCCTCGGGCTGCAGTCACGTGGTCATGTGACCATGGGAGCAACCAGCAGCAGCAGCAGCAGCAGCAACACGCATGTGTTAATGAGGAGGGTGACCAACATGTCCTGCAGGGGCTGCAGGCTGCAGGGCTGGGGTCACGTGCTTGTACTTTACTTCTGAAATACCTTGTACTTGGGAGTATTCCGAGTATCGCAGCATTCGAAGCCTCAAAATGGTTCTGGTATTTGCTACTAGGTACACATGGTAGAAGTAGTATAACACCGGTGACAAGAACATACTTCGAAGTATTATGGAACTTGCTGGCACACCCGCATGTGGAACCGAGGCGGCAAGCACAACGGCTAGACCTTCTCTTACAGTGGCATATGAGGAGCCCCCTCGACAGGCTCCCACTATGTCTTTTCTGAAACGACAACCATGCGCTGTTTTTGGCTGCGACATGCGCCCGCAGCCACCGCACAGAGAGGCACTCACATCTTCAGGGGTGCCTGCGGGCAGGAAGAGACGTTGGTACACCTGTGCGCGCGGAGCAGTGGGCGGGACAGCGTGGGTATGTTCGGTACGGCGTTTGCAGCGCGCATAGACGAGGGGGCGGCGCTGCGGCAGCGGCAGTGATTGCAGGAAAGGAGCTGTTAGCCGCCTGCCCACACAGCGGGGCTGGGTGGAGAGAGCGGTGCAACGCTTCTCTCTGCCAGTTACAGCTTTTGCGTCCTTACCTGATATGCACTTTCAGCGTGGTTTTGTTTGAAACCCATACGTATACTACTTCTGAAGTACACGTGTGCCAACGCGCTGCTGACAGTGCGCGCTTCGACTCTGCCAGCTACAGGAACTTCTGCTAGCGGTGTGCACCTTGGCGGTGCGCGGCAGCAGCGGCAGGAGCCCCCGTGCACAGAATGCAGCCGCCGGTGTGTGCCTGCCATGTGACCCACATACTGCAGGTCCTTTTATACCAGCACTTTGGAAGTACCACTGCTACGTAATACTACTAGTAGTACTTCGAAGCACTTCTGAAGTACAAAAATGTCGCGAAAGTGAGGTCGACTTGCACTGCACCAGTGCATTTACCTTGGCGGTGCGCAGCAGCAGCGGCCGGAAGCCCTGCGCCCAGACTGCAGCTGCCGGTGTGTGCCCACCATGTGATCAATCATACTACACCACGTACTGTTGAAAATCCTGCTAAAAGAGTTCTGGCCGCTCTTTACCTTGGCGGTGCGCAGCAGCGGCGGCAGGAAACCCTGCGCCCCCAATGCGGCTGCCGCACGGCGTACCCGTATAAGTCACTTCATGCATATAAGCTATCATGCCGTTCAACCTCTTCAAGTGGTGTACTTGAAGAACTATTGTACCTGGTAGTACAATGTCCAAAACATTAAATGCGCCAGTGCAGCATGTACCTTGGCGGTGCGCAGCAGCAGCGGCAGGAACCCCTGCGCCACAATGCAGCTGCCACGCGGTGTACTAGTTTAAGTCACTATACCACCTATCGTGTGGTTCAGTTATGTGGTATGCTCGCAGTGCCATGTCTGACAAATAATCCTGTGCCAGTGCAGCACTTACCTTGACGGTGCGCAGCAGCAGGGGCAGGAACCCCTGCGCCAGCTGCGCGAGCGCGGACTCCAGGGGCACACTGCTGTCCTCCACCAGTGTCACGCGGCTGCTCTCAAACCACTCCGAGAACAGGCGCCCATGGAAGGCCACAAAGCGGTCGCGCAGGGCCGGCCGCGCCACCCCCAGCCGCAGCAGCAGGCTCACCTGCCCGGCGGCGGCGGCGGGAGCGGGAGCAGCGGCGGTAGGGGCGGTAGCAGTGGCAGCAGCGGGGGCGGTAGCAAGTGCGGTGGCAGGGGCGGTAGCAGCGGCAGCGGCAAGAGCGGCCGGAGCAGCGGCGGGAGCAGCGGCGGCAGGGGCGGCAGCAGTGGCAGTGGCAGCGGTGGCGGGAACAGCGGCGGTAGGGGCGGTAGCAGTGGAAGCGGCGGAGGCGGCGGGAGCAGGGGCAGCAGTAGGGGAGATGGGGGCGGCAGCGGCGGTGGCAATGGCGGCAGGAGCGGTGGCAGGGATGGCAGCGGGAGTGGCAGCGGAATAGGCGGTACCAGCGGGCAGGCGGACACGGAGGTGGCAGCAAACGCAAAAGTGGGCAATGATGACAAGACCAGGTACAGCGGTGCAGCTGCAACCGGGCAGGCGCAGCTGAGAAGCACGTTGGCGCCGCAGCACAGACGTGGCTGTCCATAACTTCACTCAGTGTATGTTGGCAACCATAACTGCCTTGCTTGGTGTGCCTGAGAAGCTCAAATGTTGCAATTACACCTGTTTTGCTAGGCGACGCGCCGCGACTGCCACCAACCTCAACTGAAAAAAATCCAGTTTCTGCAACTTCAAATGTTGTAACCACACATTCTATCACTCACCGTCTCCACAAAGGGCGCCTGCGCAACGCCCGGCGACTCCACCTTAGCCTGCAGGCGCGCGCGCAGCCCCGCCATGATGTCCTCGCTCTCGCGCAGTATCAAGCCAAAGGAGCTCACGTGGGAGTGCTTGCGCAGGATGCCGCGTGTCATGGCGTAGTACTTGATGGCCTGCGTGGCAGCGGGCGGCGGCGGCAGCGGCGGTGGCGGTGGCGGCGGTGGTGGTGTTGGTGCAGGCGGCGGCGGCAACGGTGGCATTGGAGGCGGCGGTGGCGGTGATGGCATTGGTGGAGGTGGCGGCGTCGGCGGCGGCGACGGCAGAGGTGGCGGTGGCATCAATGGTGGCGGTGGCAACGGTGGCGGCGGCAGCGGTGGCAGCGATCGCGGCGGCGGCGGCAGCAGTGCGCGTGGGAATCGTTGCTGCTGGGCGCAGGCACCAAACCAGTGCGCGGCTGCCACTGCTGCTGAGCACAATAGCTACTGCTGAGCACATACCCTTTCCGCTCAGCAGCCCCCGCCACCTGCGCCGCGGCGCCGCGCTCCATCGCCACGCGCACAACATTGAACTGCTGGTGAGCACACAAGCCTGCTCAGCAGCCCCCTCCTCAACTGCGCCGCGGCGCCGCGCTCCACCGCCGCGCGCAGATCATGGTACTGCTGCATGGTATGCTGCTGAGCACACAAGCCTGCTGCTGCGCACCAAAACCACTGCTGAGCGCACAAGCTGCTGTTGAGCGCACAGAAGTCTGCGCAGCAGCCCCCCCCTCACCTGCGCCGCAGCGCCGCGCTCCACCGCCGCGCGCAGAATCTCCGGCAGCTCAAAGAGGAACTCGAGCCTCTTGAGAAGGCGCCGCACACGCACAAGAGTGTCCACGCGCCCGCGCTTGTCCGCCAGGCTCGCAGAAATTTTCCCGGAGGCTGCGGAAATTTTCTCCATGGACGCCTGCAGCCCTGTCATTTCCGACTCCATGGACTCAACGTTCTGTTTCATTTTTCGGATCGTGTCGGTGGCGGAGATGAACTTGTTGTAGTTCTCGTAGACGAGCATCTGCATGTCGGAGTCGAGCTTCTTGATCTCGTGCAGCATGGAGTCGTCGCGCTCCAGCAGTGCCTGTGTGTGCTCAGCAGACCAAAGGAGGAGGTTATGAAATTATGTTTATTTACTCATAAATACTTCAGAAGTAGATGGTACTTGTGCAGGACAAGGTTGCCAAAATGATGTCCACTGCCTCAAGAGATGGACAAAAGGTCTTGATCTCGTGCAGCATGGAGTCGTCGTGCTCCAGTAGTGCGTGTGTGCTCAGCAGACGAAGGGGAAAAAGGAGGAAGGCAGCACTGTGAAAACATGTTCATTTATAAATACTTCGAAGGACTTCGAAGTAGATGATAGTTGTGCAGGAAAAGGTTGGCAAAATGATGTTCATTGCCTCAGAAAATGGACAAAAATTTATGCTCTCGTGGAGCATGGAGTCGTCGCGCTCCAGCAACGCCTGTATGCTCAGCAGACAAAGGTAAAATGGAGGATGTAGCACTGTTGTGAACATACTTCCAAAGTGGAAGTATTGTATTATTTGCGAAATACCTAAGGTAAAGGTTTTGCCAAAATTATGTTCATTGCCTCAAAATATGGATACAAGTCGGTGCTCTCGTGCAGCATAGACTCGCCGCGCTCCAGCGGCTGTGTGCTCAGTGTACTTCAGATACAAGAAGGTGACCCTCTGTTTTTCCGAGGGAGGGTCGGCTCGGGATGCTGAGGGGGGGTAAGCTGCCCCCAAAGCCGGTGGCCTTCTTTACAGTGCGTGAAATACGCATGCACGGCCTGGCGTTGCCGCTGCTCCCATGTGTCCTCTCTCCAACACCCTTTTTTTCTGCCTGCAGTGCTCAGCAAAGTATTGAGCTCCTCCGTGACGGTTACGTACGAAACGCCGCTAGCTGTCCCAGGCACCCAGGTGGTGTGCGCGTTGTAGCAAAACCTGCACGGGGCACAGCACAGTGCTGCTGCTGCGCTACGTTTGCCTGCTGCTGCAGGCAGTACGCGGCTTCGTGCGCCCAAAGGGACGGTTACGGGCGCTGGTGTGTGTGAGCACTCACGGTTTGCCAGCCAGCATCACCGTGGCACGCGTCGGCGTTGCCTGCTGCAGGAGGCACACAGCACTTTGCTGGCACACACAGCACAGCACAGTGCTGCTGCTGTACCACGCACCTGCGGCCTCTGCGTTGAAGGGGGGAGGGGACAACGCCCCCCCCCGCCCCCCCCTCCACCTCACACTGCCCCAATGCCGCACACGCACTGCGTGCAGAGAACCAACCATGTGCTCAGTTGCAGACACACACAGGCCAAAGTCAATGAACAGGCCAAAGTCGATGAAAAGCCCTTATTTGCGACCATTCGTGCGACACGCGGAAAAACAAGCGGGCAAATATGTCAAAATGCATCAGGTGTGCAAAAAAGTAACCCAGTGTTCAGTGTGTGCACGCGTGTGCACGCGCGCCTGCTGTCTAAGAATGGCATCGTCCTGCCCAGCATCCCGAGCCAATAATTGTATACTTCGAACAACTTCACAGTACTTCAAGAAGTGCGCGCGCTGTTCCAGGGTGCTCTTTGGGAACGCCCCTGAGGCACAACGGCCCCAGCAGGGTGTTCCGCACAACTTGCTGGCAGCCAGTGCGGGGTTTGACAGAACAAGGCATCTTCGCATGGGCCGATGGGAAAGCCTCTGGTGTACCCATGCCATAGGGGCGCCAATGTGCTCGTTGTGCCCAACCACGCTAGTGCGGTGATGAACCGCACTGCTGGCAGAAACAGAGGCGACACCGCTGCGCATGCATTAGGTGGCAGCGCACACGGTACTGCCCTGCAGTACAACCTCCGATCTATTATCAAGTGGTGAGGATCATGACATTCTCGCCGCCCTGCTGCTGCCACTGCCGCCACACTGTGGTGCGCGTAGCACAACACCGTGCGACACCAGCAGCAAGACTCGGTGTGTGCTGCTGACCTGCTTGCAACGGTGCAGGCACAGTGCCTCTGCTTGGCCATGAACAGTGCTGCTCAAGTGCTCTCTTCCATGCTCAAGGCAGACAGCACCAGGGCACGGTTTGCTTACATCGGGTGCACAGTATGCCTCTGCCATTTCTTTCATCGGTGCGCACACACATGCGCCGCGGTCAGGAGCCGCGCTGCGTAGGTCCCCGACCAGGACCCACCATTGTTGCCACTCTGATGTCTTTCATAGACTATGAAGCCTTGTTGAAGGTCACAAGAGCAGCAGTTGCACAATGTCCCAGGAGTTTTATTTCTTGTGGGACTGCGCAACGCTCTTCACCTCAGCCCATGCCCTGCGCACCAGCGTCCGCACTAACCCCCCCGGGTTGGAAGCCACACAGTTGAAGTACTACTGTACTTGAAGTATGTTGTGCTATTGACGTACCGGTACGTCTTCAAGTACTGCACTAGCGACGGTTCTTTCTTGGACTGTGCCGGAACTGTTCACATACCATACTGCCATAATGCACACATACCTTACATACACGTACTGATGCAGCAGCCCATGCGGTCTCGTCTCGGCGCGCGCCTCACACAGCATCGCCCACAAAAGAAACGCAAAACCCTGCCGGCCGAAAGCCGCCCGCGCCGCTTGTACGTAAACATATGATGCTGCCATACTTTACAAGTTGTGTGCCGGTTAATGCTACGGCAGCAAGTACTACTGCAGCTTATCATTAGTGCTCTCACCCCGGCGCGCGCCTCACACAGCGGCGCCCCCACAAAACCCCCGGCGCTTACATACAATGCTGCCATGTTACTTCAAAAGTATGCAAGTTGTGTACGTACTCGTACTACTGTGGTAAGTACTACTGCAGCTTATCATATGTGTTCTCGCCTCGGCGCGCGCCTCGCGCAGCAGCGCCCGCACGAAACCCCCGAAAGCCACGCCGTCTGCATGCAGGGCTGCCATACTCCCCATTCAGGAATGAAGGGGACACATACTTCTGAAAAAAAAGAAATTAATGCTCACCTCGGCGCGCGCCTCGCGCAGCAGCGCCCGCACGAAACCCTCCGGGTCGAAAGCGGCGCTGTTGATGTCGCCGCTCAGGTCCTCATTGTTCTGGCGCGCGGCCTCCATGCCATAGTAGCTCGCCAGCAGCTCCGACATGCGCCCGCCGGTGCCCTCCTCGTCGTCATCGCTGAAAGACCTGCGACAAACAGCAGAAATTGACAGAAATTAGGCGAAAAAATGGTGCGAAAACAGGAAGTTACAGGGGTGGCTGGTGCAGGTGGGATGGTGTCGTGGCGGCTGTGGTCCGCGGGCGGTTCAGTCGTCCACACACCAGCAGCGTGATGTGCACTTGTTGTGGGGCTTCATGGACAAGACTGCGCAGGGCAGCAGGTAGGTGCCTGCTGCGTCGACCACAATGGTGCAGAAGCTGTTAGAGGCCCAGGCGTCAGCACGGCAGGGCAGCCTATTGCCTTTGAGGGAATGTGAGACCCGTCACGAGTGCCTACCTCAATACAACAAAGGACTTGAGGAGGCGGGAGTGAATGCCAGCAAAAGCTCTATGCAACGCAGACACGAAACATGACGTTTGCCTGCTGCTGCAGGTCTGATGGGCTTCCGAGGCAGCTGCTGGCATGCACGCACAGCAGCAACGATGGCCCGGCAACAGGCTTGTGTGATTGCACTCAACTCAACCAGGGCACTTGCAACTGCGATGATGCGGTTTTGCCAGCACTCACCCGCTGCGCTCAATGGGGCCCTCACTTCCAGCTGAGGGCTGCATCCTCACGGCCGCCGCCATGGCTCCGCTCCCTCCTGTGGCGCGGCAACGCTGTCCCTTATGCACTTCATAATTCGGGCACGCCGTTTTTTTTCTTTGACAAAAATTTTCTGGTTTTCAGAAGAGGCGAAAACATCGTTTCGAATCCAAAACTGGGTCAGATTTCCGACCGAAAGTAACCGCTTTTGCGGCGACCAAATGCAACCGAACTTGCAATTGAACCCGGCGTTCGCCGCGCCAAGTCGACGACGACATCACACACCACGAGACATCACACAAGACACACATCACACGTGACTGCGAGGGAGGCGAGCGGAGCACCAGGAACGTGGCAGCCATGGATTTCATTTACTTTGCTGATCCTGAGCTGCGGCAGCAGGAGCAGCATCAGCGAGAGCAGGCAGCGCGGCGGCTGCAGAGGCAGCTGCGGCAGCGGCAGGAGCAGCTGCGAGAGCAGGAGCAGCTGCGGCAGCGGCAGCAGCAGCTGCGGCAGCTGCAGCAGCAATTGCGGCAGCAGGAGCAGCAGGAGCAGCAGCAGGAGCAACTGCAGTGGCCGCTGGAGCAGCTGCGGCTGCTGCAGCTGCGGCAGCAGGAGCAGCAGCTGCGGCAGCAGGAGCAACTGTGGCCGCGGGAGCAGCTGCGGCTGCAGCAGCTGCGGCAGCAGCAACAGCAACTGTGGCAGCGGGAGCAGCTGCGGGAGCGGGAGCAGCAGCAGCAGCAGGAGCAGTGGCAGCAGCAGCGGCAGCAGGAGGAGCAGCGGCAGCAGGAGCAATGGCAGCAGCAGGAGCGGCGGCGGCAGCAGGAGCAGCTGCAGCAGCACCAGCAGCTGCAGCAGCACCAGCAGCTGCAGCAGCACCAGCAGCAGGAGCAGGAGCAGCAGCAGGAACAGCAGGCGCTGCAGCGCGGAGGAGAGCAGCTGCGACATGAGCAAGGAGAGGGTGCTCCTGTCCCCGAGGAGCGACAGCGCGTGGCTGATCAGCAGCACCCTCAACAGCAGCAGCCAGAGCGGGAGAGGCACCGTGAGCAGGGGCTGACGGAGGCGGCTCTGGCCCGTGGCAACCCCACGCCAGTGTCCCTGTCCTACCTGCGCAGGTGCACAGAGGAGTTTGCCGCCGCGGCCATCATTGGCGAAGGCGCTTTCGGCACCGTGTACCTGGGCGTGGACGCGGACACCGGCCTGCGCTTTGCGGTGAAGGGCTTGAATGCCGCCGCGCTGGGGGCGCACGCGGACGGCGCGGACGGCGCAGCGGAGGTGTGGCGCCGCAGCGTGCAGCGGGAAATCGCCGTCCTGCAGACTTACCGCCACCCCTACATCATACGGCTGCTGGGCTACCGCATGCCAGACGTGGCCCCTGCTGCTGCAGCGGATGCGCCTGACGACAACGCGTGCTACCTGGTGTATGAATATCGCGCCGGCCGCGCGCTTGACGTGCACCCGCAGTGCGACGCGCGCGGCGCCGAACTCCACTGGTACCGGCGCCTGCTCATTCTGGTGCAAGTCGCGTGCGCGCTCAACTATCTCCACACCCCACAAGACAACGGTGTCGGCGGCGGCGGCGGCGGCGGCGGCCGCGTCATCTGCTACCACCGCGACGTCAAGAGCGCCAATGTGGTCCTGATGGGCAATGGCACGCCCAAGCTGATTGACTGCGGCGTATCCGCCCTCATCCAAGAGCCGGCTGATGGCGCGGGTGGCGCGGGTGGCGGCAACCCCGCCCGCCGCACAGCGTTCACCATTGGCGGCACGTTCGGCGGGCGCGTTGGCACCCGGAGTACATGTGCGACCGCTACATGCGCACGGGCCGCTATGGCGCCAAGTCCGAGGTCTTCAGCTTTGGCATCGTGCTGCTGGAGGTGGTGTCCGGCAGGCTGCAGGCAAGTGGGGTCAATTGCGATCGGTCGTGCGTCTGCAAACTTGTGCATGTGCCCTCGACTTGCCCCCCCACTGCCTTCACAGCGCGAGCACTTTCTCATGTGTGTACCGTTGCCGGAATCGTAATTTCGGGACTTCACGGTCAACAGTAGTTCCATCACACCCGCTGCAGATGCGTACAGCAGCCTACGATGCCTTGACGTATGTAATGGCCCTACCATGCTGAGCATAAAACATTGTGAAAGATGTTGCAAGTGATATAAGGTTACGGCGAAATTAAGCTATTGCGGAGTAATTCTGGGGAAAATTACGACTCCGGCAACCCTACATGTGTGTTGTGCCCCAGTGTGACCCAGCGCGCACTCTGTGCAGTGCCTGTTTGCCTCTGACACACACGGTTGCAGCATGTAGCATACCTTCTGCCCCCCCTGCGCATGACGCATATGCCAACACGCACGAGCCCACTTGCGCCACGCGCCGGCAGGGGGCTCCGCTCGAAGGCGGCGGCGACGCGCGCGTGATGCTGCACGACATGGCGGCGGATGGCGAGCTGGCGCCGGCCCCCGACGCACGCGCCGGCGACTGGCCGCACGGCCTGGCGGACGGACTTCTGCAGCTCGGCACGGCTTGCGTTGGCCCCTATGGCGCGCGCCCACCCACCATGATGCACGTTGTGCGCACACTCAATGGCCTGGTGCACGCGCACTGCGCGCTCGGTGCGGCGGCGGTGGCGCCCGCCGGCGGCGCGGCGGACGACCACCTCGTGGAGGCGGCGCGCCGGTGGTACGAGCGTGCCGAGGCGCTGGCGCTGCAGCAGAACCGGGACAGGCACAAGTGCGACGTCTGCACGCACGATGGGTGCGCGCTGCCGCTGGGGGTCCAGTGTGGCGCCGGCCACTTTTTCTGCCAGGGCTGCCTGCCCTTGTGCGTGGATACGGCGGTGGACATGGCGGCGATGGCGGCGGCGCACGGGGCGCGCAACGGCGGCGGCGGCGATGGTGGCGGCGGTGACGCGGCGCTGCTCACGCTGCCGTGCCCCATGGGGGGGTGTGGCGGCCGCGGGCTGAACATGCAGATGCTGGCGCAGCGGCTGCCAGGCGAGGTGTTTGAGGGCTACGCACGCGACCATGTGAGGGCGGTGCAGGACGATGTGGCTCGCCAGCTCCAGGCGCAGCACCAGCAGGTATGTGTGGTAGCCTCCGTGCAGCAGCGGCAGTGGGCAGGCAGACATGATGTGCCATCCGCCCGGGGTCCCAGCTGTGTCGCTGCATGGGTGGGTTGCGTGGTCACACTCAGTGCTGCTTGCAGTGGGCTGCATGTACACTGCACACGGCCGCCACTGTGCAGCAGCGACACTCTGCATGTGCTCTGCGCGTGCCACATCAGCAACGCCCCGGCATCTGTTATTTGGATATACTTCGAAATGCTTCAGAGGAGTACTTCAGAAGTATATACGAAGTATGATATCATATACCGCAGAAGTATACAACACTGTATGTTATATACAAATGTACTTCAAATAATTCCGAAGTACTTCATGAAGTTTACTCATTTTTGAAGCGTGCAACTTCAAACTCGTGAACCGCTTGCAGGCCGGTGATGAGCTGCGTCAGGAGCTGGCAGCCATGGGAGCGGATGGTGCCGCTGCTGCCATGCACCAGAGGCACATTGAGAAGCACATCCTGAATTTGTCGTGCCCCGACTGTGGCGTGGTAAGCATCCATGGGTGACATGTGCCTGTGAACGAATGTGCTACTTATAAGTCATTATTGTGCTGCTGACAGTGCCTGCATGGCGTCTGCTGTGGCTCCTGCGAGGGGAGCTCGAAGCAGTACACTGGCGACTACCACATGTTGAAACTGGCATGCCGGGCATTGCCCCTGCTTGGTGTGTGTAACTGTGCCGGCATGGACAAAGGTATAATCTGTACATGGTCACCATGACGCATGGCGCTGCGTGCACTGCGTCTGCTGTAATGCCTGCGAGGGCAGCTTCGGAACACAGTACACTGACTAATGTACTGCATTGTTGTGCCTACGCTGCCCACCACAACATCACCACCCCGGCCTTGTTCGGGCCCAGGCCTGGGCTGACTTTGATGGGTGCGCCGCAGTGATATGCGGGCGCTGCCAGACACAGTTCTGCGGACTCTGCTGCCATAGCGCCCGAAACGCAATTGACAACAATGACGCACACCGGCACGTCCAGCAGTGCCGCTTCAACCCAAACCCTGGCCACGTCTTCATAGGCGCAGCCATGGTGCAGCAGGGGCAGCGGCTGAAAAGGGAGGAGGACCTGCGTCAGTACCTGGCGGCTCTGCCTCATGAGCTGCGCGCGCGTGTGCTCGCAGCCTGCGAGCGCAACTTGCGAGACCTGGGCATGGATGCCAATGGGCTGGCACTGCATTAACGAGTTGGCAGCAGTGCCAGAATGTGTCATGGGTTTCCTTGTGAGTTGGGTGGTGCAGCGCGTGGCGCCGCAGCAAGCCTGCTGGTAGCTATAGCTGAGCTAGCACCAGGAGGCACACACAAACACACACACAGAGCAGCAGCATTTGCAATCAGCGATTTCCTGCACGCCTAAGTGGGAAGCTCCAGATCGTGACCGCAGACCCTGGGTGGGAACCTTGTCACCTATTCTACTTTCGATTGACCCTTTCGACCAGTACTTTTTTCATCATCATGCTCTTGCATCAATTTCAACTTGTTCTCTGGACTGCACGCAGTGCGAACCACATGCACACACATGCCATGCTTGTCTTGGTCCCAAGTGGCTTTAATGAACTACGCACTAACCATGTCACTCTCCATGGCCCTACACACGAGGCGGATGTTGGTGTCTGTACTGGTTGTTGCACGCGTGCATTTATGGTATGCTGAGCTGACACTGTCACTGCCTTTGTTTAACTCCGCTTACGGTGCGGAAACCCTGTGCACATGGTGTGCGTGTGACCGGATATAGCATGACCAGACATGATGTTGCTAGCGAACAAGATTACAATGCTCAGCACCGGTCATACCTTGGGCGTGCATAATACCAAGTGCGTACTGTAGTCCACAATGCACGCGTGGAGGTGCTGTCAGTCCGCCTTGAAGTGGTGTATGTATGCGCAGGTGTGCACCTGCGAACCGCATGTATGCGAACACATGTTACATGTATGAGGTAGGGACTCCAGACGGCGGTATATCCTATGGCGGGCCGGCCTGCCCACTCGTATGTATGACCGTTGACGCCCTGTGCACAGCACAGCTTGTACTCTTATCAAACTCCCCTTAGGGCGCGGAAAGCCCTTTGCACACGGTGTGTGTTGCGTGTGACAGCTTGTACAGCTTGTGTGCAGGTGCAACGCTGTGCGCGGCGACTCTCCCAACTTCAACAACAAGTTCAACTTGCCATCGAACGTTGCACGGGGGACACCTTGGGGGTGGGCACAGCAAAAGCCAGCAGCAGCAGAAGTGTGTGCAGCAGCAGCCGAACAGCTCACGCGTCGGCACTGGCAGGACCTGCAGGTGCAGCAGCAGCGGTGGCGGAGGCAGTAGCTGCAGAACCGTGCCAGGGGCTGCTGTCCCACACAAATTCGGTTAAATGGAAGGGGCCGCAGCGAGCAGCGAAGACATGCACGACCGGCCTCGCCCACAGCAGTGCAGGCAAGTGCCAGCCCCCGCCACCTGTTACCACGTGGCGTGTGCTCGCTTCTTGCAGCCGTCGGTCCTGCTTGCCGCCATGTGGCTGACAGCTTTTTCAAATGCGGTGCTGCCCCCTCGTGCGCAGGCCTCGGCTGCTGCAGGTGATCCTGGCTGCCACAGCGGCGGTGTCCTGCGCCCTGGTGGCGCTGTCGATCAGACAGCCACATCTGCCTGCCGCTCTTGTACTGCCACAGCAGCAGCAGCAGCAACAGCATGCACGCCATCGCGGCCTGGCTGCCGCTGCTGCCGATGCCGCTGCCACGACGGCCGACGCTGCCAGCTATGTACGGGCGCTGGCTGGGAAAGACGACCCGTCCCTGACGGACCCCTGCGCGTACCCGCCCGGGCCAGTGTGCCCCGTGCATGGCGACTACGACCAGGGGGGGCGCCTAAGGGCGGAAAAAGGCGCAAATGCGGACGTGCCGGCCCGTCCAGGCGGGCGCAAACTGCACTTTGGAGCGGCCGTGGAGGGGTGCGCGGCGCCGCCGCAGCCCGCCAGCGTGTCGAAGCTGGAACGTGCCTATGGGGTGCAGTGGGCCAGCTTCCACAGGACGGTGCAGTTCCTGGATGTGACCAGCCCGAACCGCTTGAACTGGGACACCAGGATTGCGCCCGCGCTCGACGCAGGGCGGGAGGTGAGGAAAGGGGCGTGTGCAAGCGCGCCAAACTTCGATGTTTCCCCCAGAAAAACTCAAAGGGGAGAAGTAGCTTGTTACAGTAGCTCATCTTTTGTTCGTCTGTAAGGTGAGTACACCAATGCCAATGGTATGTATCCCATTGGGGGCGCGATGGTATGTATCCCATTGGGGGCGCAAAAGTGGTGCACACAACATGCGCGTAGGCTGCAGCACAAAGCAAACGCGTGCCAGTGGGAGGGCCGAGCGCGCACAAATATGAGTGTACTCTTTCACGGCTGTCGGCAGACGCACATTGCCGAGGCACCAACAGTACCTCTTAAGTTCACTAGTTGACAACTAAAACTTCACTACGTAGTTTGACACAGCGCACCAGGGCAGTGCACAGCGCAGGCGTGCGAATACCACCACCGCGCAGCCCCCCTCTGCGCAGCGCCGCCGCACCCACCGCCCGCCCACGTCACATTTAAATTCATGAATTCACATTCTTTCAACTGCGCAGGCGGTGATCGTCACATGTAAATTCATGAATTCAACTTTCTTTAGTCCATGAATTCACTTTCTTCCACCTGCGCAGGCGGTGATAGTGCTGGAGTTCCGGTCCCGCGACAGGTGCAGGACCACGCACGGCTGCCATAAGACCCTGCTGAACGTGGCCGACGGCGCATACGACGCCCTCATTGACAGGGTCGCCGACATCATCCTGGAGAATGGGAATCCCGAGAACCTGTGGCTGCGGCCGCTGCACGAGGCAAACGGTAAGGCGCTGCGCGGTGATCTGTTGTTGAGCGGCCCACAGTACGGTCTCATTCCGAAGCAATCGCCTGGACGAACACTTTGAGGTGTTCAAAGTGGTGGGAGCCATGCAAATAACACTACTGCTAGACCGAGTAGATAAGTAAGATGCGGCCGCTGCAGGAGGCAGACCGTACGGCGCGCGCTGCGCGGTGGCTGATTTGTCACTGCGCTGGCGCTGCTGCTGTTGACTGGCCAGAAGTAGTGCTGCGGTGGCAGAAGTTGTGGGCAACGCGCGGGGGGGCGCTAACTGCCCAAAGGTGTGCTGCGTTGCAGGCAGTTCTGGGCCACCAGGAGGCCAGTATGTGTTTACATGTAACAGGTACTGCAACACCGTATGCACGAGTATCATTCTGTCATTGACACCATGGCGCGTGTCTTTTGTTTACAGTTGATCGCTGGATGTTGACAGTGAAGTCATGGGTGGCACACCATGGTTACATCCAAGTAGGTAAACTTGCGCAATACCAGGTCGTACCATGGTGGATTACTTGTCACGCTGGGTGCCATGATGCATGTACGTCGCAGCCCTATGCAGGGTGCACAGTGCCGTATCGGTGTACACACGCTGGCGTCCGTGCAACGTGCCCGCCCTTCCCCCTTCAACCAGAGTGGGTACACCCTGTGCGCGTGAAACGAGTACATGCCTGTGCTGTGACACTTTTGTAACTGCTCACTTTGTAACTGCCAGCTGCGCAGGGATGCCAGCAATCAGAAATGGCGCACCATGCCATAGCATGTATGCCACACGTGCCAGCCCTGCCGCCATGCCAGCTTTGTCGCTCATGCGGCGTGCCGGCAGTGCTGACAAGTGCTTGTCTCGCGCCAGTCATGCTGTCTGTCATGCATGCATGAGCAGGTGCCCGGGGCGCCATGAGCTGCGCCCCACTCACCTAATGACACCTGTACTCACACTGGTGTCATGTTCGGTAGTACGAAGTACCTAAAGGTAGTAATTTTCAAATACGCATAGTGACGGGTCACAGCATGTACATTTGTCATTACATGCCGTGCTACGCACATGTATACTTCGAAACACTACCAAAAGTGTACAGTGTATGTTTGTCATACGTCCCATGAGGTTTAATACCCTTTTTTTGGCATCCACGCACTCCATGTGCATGCGCACAGGCGACTGGTACTCGTGGAGCATGTGGATGTGGAACAACGGCCCACAGCTGTACCAGACGGCGTTCAAGCGCATCGTGACCGCCTTCCGCGCCAAGGGAGTCAATGCCAAGATAGAGGCAAGCCGCGCGTGGCTGCTCCCTTGTCCAGCAGCTCATGTGGACGTAGCTGACGCTCACAGCACCGCCATCAACAACGATACTTGCGCCAGCAGCGCATGCGCGCGAAGCTGGCTCTCACAGCACCGCCATCAGCAGCGATGCTTCAGAAGTACTTCTGAAGCTGAAAAGCAGCATCAGCTTTCCAGGGGCAGTGCACAGCAGTGACGCGCGTCATGCGCTGCAGTTTTGCTGCATGTGTCACAACACCGTCATGGCATGCGGGTGGAAAACTGACGCGCAGAGCACCCCGATCAACAACGATAGAAAAAACTAGCACCATCCGCGCTGGAGCAACAGTAGCAGTGCCATGTGCTGCAGTTGTGGCTGGCCGCGGTTTTGCGATTGCCATCTTTGAACCTGCCCGGCCTGCCGCCTTCCCCCTGCTCTGGTTCCGTGTGCATTGCTGTCGCTGCTGCTCTCCCAATGCAGCCGCCTCTCATGCCACCATTGTGCCTGTGTCACCGCATCGACGTACCGCCATGCGCTATGCCACCAACTGACATGCAACCCCATGCGCCACTGCACCGCCGCGCACGTGCTGTGTGCTCCGCGCTCCACAGATGAACCTGTCCTGCAAAACGCCCGCCAAGCCATACCGCACAGAGCCGTGCAGTGCCTCGCCCGAAAAACGCGACAACGTCGGGGACCCGCCCTTCACAGACTTCTTCCCTGGAGTGGAGTACGTCGACGCGGTGTCGTGCAAGTGAGTGAGAGGCCGCCAGCACACGTGCGCATGCATTGCGTTTTTAAGTGTGAGGTAGTGACTCCAGGCGGCTGTGCATTTTTCAGTGTTTGCCTTTTCATTGCATGCAAGTGTGTGCTGGAAGGAGGCGCTTGTACGCGTGCAGCAGTCGGCGTGGCCAGCATATCCAATGACGCTGGTGCACGCACGCACACAAACACAGGCTTTCTCTCCGCCCCTCACCACGTGTGTAACTCATTCAGCAAGGCTCTCTGGCCTGGCGCACCGTAAAATCGGTGCACCTCAAGCTATGTTAGCAATTCATGTGAAGTGTTGACATATGACTTTCTTTTGTTTTTGTAATGCGATTTTCATGTCACCTTTCTTAAAGTTATAAAACCTGCCCTGTCTGGCATTAGCTCAGCGCTGGGCGACCTTTTGTACATGTGCTGTCGCGCCATGTATGTGGCCCTCACAGCACGCACAACAAGGGGGAAAAGTGGCGCGCTTTTGAGGACATATTCGCCGATGGGTATGCGAAAATGGCGGCACTTCCGGGGAACCTGCCCCTGGGAATCGGCGAGGTGGGCTCGGACATGCCCAAATCTGGAAAACACAACCGTGCAAAGTGGTTCCGAGACGCCTGCGAGGCTCTCTACTTCAAGTTTCCGCGGGTTACCGAAGTGTGAGTGTGGCTGTGGCGTCAACACGTGCCCCGCAGTGGCTGCTGGTGCGTGCGTTCTGTGTGTGTGCGTGCATGCGCAGCGGCGGCAGGCAGGGGGGGCAAGGGGGGTGCAGGAGTGCGTGTGTGCGCGGCATGTGCTTTGGGATGCTGTCTACGTCCAGAAGTATGTCATTTGAACCAAGTGTCTGAAAACACATACTTCATGTAAGACATGTAACTCAAGTACATATACCGCGTGCACATACATAAACTATGTACACATGTATGTCAGGTAGGGACTCCAGGCGGCGGTACATCCTACGGCGCGCCGGCCTGCCCGGCACACATGCTCAGCACGCGTCTCGTAGCCGGTTCCCGCTGTGGTCGCCCCCAGTGCCAGTGTGTGCAGTAACGCGAGCACGCAGTGTACTTCTGAAGCATGTACACGTGTACTGCTACTGTAGCGGGTGTTGGGCGCCACCGCACACAGGCGTGCAGCGGTGAGGCGCCACAGCGACGTGCCCGCGCAAGCAACTGTGTCTGTGTGGCCAACATGCCCCGCAGGCATGCCATCACTGTTGGCGCCCACCGGACGTGCCTGCCAACTCGCTTCCACTACACACCAGAGCACCAGTACTAGTGGCTGGTGCATTTGGGGTGCGCCAGCAAGCGCAGCGACTGTCTATCATGCGCTGCGCGTGCATGTCCATGCACGTTTGATGCAGATGCGACCACCTCGCCCCTCATCAACGAGCACCTGGTGCGTCTTTGCTGCCGCCTCCGCTGCTGCTGCTGCTGCTGCTGCGGCCGCTGCTGCCGCTGCTCTTCGCTGCTGCTGCCGCTGCTGCTGCCGCCTCCGTTGTCCCCCAACGCAACGTTTTTCTCACAGCGATTTCTTCTTTGTCAACAAGACGGGCAATGGCAGCGGACCCAACTACCTGCTGGTCACGGATGCAGAGAAAGACGCCTTCGCGGAGTGCATGGCCAAGTACACCACCCCGTAGTGTCCACCCCACATGTGGTGTTCAACACATTCCATAGTGGTCTTCTCTCGGCAAACGGCGGCAGCACACTGTGAGGTAGGGACTCCAGACGGCAGTACATCCCATGGCGGGCGGGCCTGCCCACTTGGACTCCTCGCTCGCCTCTCGACCCAGGTGGCTCCCGTTGTGGCCCGGTGGTGTGTCTGTGTTATGCATGTTTGGTGCGCTGCTACAGTACAGCATGCAATGCTGGGGTGGGGAAAGGGTGGGAAATAATGCTCCTGGTTTGGTTGCCGCGTACATCGCGATCGTGGTACTGTGGGCACTCCAAAAATCCGCAACACAGCAGCGTTGCAACTCCCTGCGTGGTGTGAGACCGAGCTCAGAAAAGAGCTTTGTAGTTGCCGTTCACACATTCGGTGTCAGTGATCATGTTTGGCGGCACATTTTGTGCGCCTTGACCTTGACATGTCCCACGCAGTGGCGTCAATAACACCTGCCATGCATAGCATGGCAGCGCGCGGGACTCATAAAGCCTCCTGTGTTCGCGCGTGCCTCTGCTGTTGCTCCCCTTGTGTCTTACAAACCACTTACCGGTGCATTATTGGCCTGCACGTCTTGCGCTTTGATGAAAATGGTGGATGCTGCTGCAGCATGGTAGTGACGCGGGGTGTACATGGCAGTCGCTGCTCTATATTTATACTTCTGAAATTCAAAAAAATAAAAAAACTCAGGATACATAGGAGCATCCTGGGCGCGCATACTTTGCTCAGACCCCTGTCCTGGACGAACGAGCGTTGGTACGGACTGCAGCACACGAGCAGTTGCGCATGTGCTGCGAAGCCCAGTAGTATCACGTCAGCGCACCAGGAACCGCGGGCGCACTGCAGGGAGTGCCAATCAATACTGGCAAGCTCACGGCTGCAGGTCCCGGCGGGTCCAGTGGCTCTTGGATGCACACGTAGTGGCAATTTGCTTCAAATACAGTTATTCCAAGGTTGAATGCTCAAGTCTCGCATGTTTCACAACGTGCCTAGTAGCATGTATGTAGAGGGGAGGGAGCCGTGCGCACGGCGCACACGTTTTCGTTGGCTTGGCTCGAAACGTGTAAACGACATTTGGCGCCTTTTCAAATTCGCAGCACTGACTTCACACACCATTTTTGCTTGCTTGCAACAGCTTCGCGGAGGCGCGCTTCTGGTCTGCAGGTGGTAGCCGGTTGCGCTGTCCTTCACCCACCCAGTGGCGCGCACCATGAGTGAAGTGGATTACAGCCCCAAGTACAGCGACGGCAACTATGGTGAGACCTGGGTCGCTTCCTCCCTGCTGTCCTCACCTGCCTCTGCACATAGCCCTGCTGGCCTGGTTGCTAGTCTTTCCGCCGGCCTTCCTGCCCCCCTGCCACACGAACTTCCCCACCTGCCGCTGATGCTGCTGCCTGCCGCTGCCTCCGCTGCCGCCACATCCTGCCGCCACCCACCCGGAAAAACTAGAGTACAGACATGTGTTCTTGCCAAAGCAGCAGGCGGCGCGAGTGCCCACCGACCGGTGCTTGACGGAGCACGAGTGGCGACACACCTTCCAAGTCACCATGTCCAGGGGGTGGGAACACTACGGTGAGTGATGTGGAGAGAGGGAGCCCCACAGCAGCACTCCGCGGCCTGGCAGGGCACCGTGTTCCAGAAGTCACATTGTTGGGAATTCGGGTGCCCTACAGTACCAGTCTATGACATGTGTAGGGGCTGGTGCCCTCTGTGGCTTTCCGCTGCAGCAAGGCCTGCATCACGGCACGAGGGATCATATCCCTGGAGACGATAATTTTGGTTCTGGTGGACGTGCGTGCCCGAAGGCGAGGTGCCTGCCTGTCTCCACCTACAGTGAACTGTGCGCACCCTTTTGCTGAGCAGAAGTGGCGCACCGGACAGGCCATTATTTGCGCAACGTGGCTTCACAAAGCGCGCAGAACTATCCTGTGCAGCAAGCCAATGCCTGGCCAGGGCTGAAATACGACAGTGTGCAGAAGACAGGTTCACCCAGGCTGCCAGCGCACGGCGCTTGTCCTGCTATTCTCCTACTTGGTGTACATGCATATGCACCGTGCATGGTGGGCGCCCTGGCAGCAGATGATTCACCAATAACTGCTGCTGTTACTGGCCTTGCGCTGGCTGCTCCTGCTCTGGCTGCTCCTGCATTGTCTCCCGCACGCATCTCTTCGGTTACTGGGCGTGGCGCCGGTGCTGCTGTGGGCATTGAAATGGCGGCCGCACCCGCCCTCCAACATTCTTGCTGGCCGCGCCCTCACGGCGGCAGGCATCCACAAGTGAGGCTCGTACTTTCCCAGCACTCAAGTATGCTCAAGCACGTACTCAAGTACTACTCGGTTAATACTCTCATGCTGGCGCGTAAGTGTTGCCGCGCTCGCAGGAGCGGCCTCCTAGCCAGCTGCTCAGCGCTGAGTGCACGCCCGCTGCCGAGACACGACCGTCGCTTGTACCGGCATGCCCAAACACTCCAGTCTGCTCTAATACATACTCAGTTACCCGGGTATACTAGTATCATGCCGGCGTGCGCCACGGCCGCTGCTACAGAGCTGCTGCCGAGCTGCTGCCAACAGGATGCTGTGGTGTCCCCGCGTGCCAGTTTTCGTGTGGGCCGCGCACCCGCATCATGCCATGAACCTCCTCCCACTCAAGAGCCAGTACAGTACACTCGCGCTTTGTGTGCTTTGATTTAGTGCGGTATGTGGTTTTGTGCGGGGTGCAGAGATTTGTCACAGACCACGTGATTCTGTTTATACAATACACAATGCTGTAATTGATTTAGTGCGGGTCTTGCTGTGGTGCGGGGTGCTAGGGGGTGACCGCACCCCGCACTAAATCGCGAGTGCACTGAACATTATGACGTGTGGTTTGTCTGTCTACGTGATGACAACGCTACATGTAGCAGCATGTGTGTACATACAGTTTTTGCTGCTGTCAATGATCTTAACACTACGTAGTGTCAGCGAATGTCTGTGCCAAACAGTGGCACGGCAGCAGCGTGGCACCGATGCGCGGTGTCGGGAAGAACACACGACACATCGCTCCCGGGCTGGCCTCTTGCCATCACTGCTGCCGCGCTGCCCCACCCTAGCGCGGGTGCCAATGTAAAAAAGAAAACTGTCTTGCCTGGTTCTTGTTAGTGAGCCTCGTGCGCTGTCAAGTGACACTGGTGCTTAAGCAGCCATGCGCACACTGCGCCCTTGAGATGTGTACAGTCTAGTCGCTTTAATAACAGTAATTGTAGCTAGGAAGTTGCTCTGGGCACGCGCGAGCACATGTGCCCCGTGTGCTCAGCAGCAAGTGTGCATAGGCAGCCGCTCATTCACACAAGGTGCATGTGGTCACAACCCCAAGAGCCCTACCGCACACAGCAGTGAGTGTAGCCAGCAACCAACAGCTCTGACGATGCTGCCGCCCGCCCCTCCCCCTCCCCGCCGCCGCCCCCCCCCCCAGACCGGAGCCACACATACTGCTGTTCAGGCGACCACTGGGCACTGACCCTAGGACGGGGGAGATTGACCAGGACCTGCGAGCCGCGGAGCTTGAGATATATCACACCGAGCTCGCAGCAAAGATGGGGCAGTGACGGGCCGCGCTGTTGTCCCGTACGCCGGCCAATAGGAGCGCGGCACTGGGAAGGGCGCCATGCAATGGGAGCACAGTGTGGCGGGGGTGTGCCATGGCGTAGCCCTCGCTGGTGCTATGAGTCCTGCTGCTGAGCACCGCTGCGGCTGCTGCTGCTGGGAACTGGGGCTGCTGAGCACTGCGCAGACACTAGCCGCGCCGGCATGACGCCGCACAGTGCCGCTGCCGGGGAGTGTGCCAAGCATGCGCCGCTGTGTGCGTCCCCAGCTGCTGTGCTCCGCCAAGGCAGCACGGCACGGGCCCGGCGGTACCCAGAGGCGGACAGTTCTGGAGGCGGCAGCGGCCACAGCAGTGCTCAGCAGCAGCCGGTGGCAGCAGAGGACCCATGTGGTGCCGCTGCTGGGGTGGCAGGCGATTGGTTGTGCAAGTTCTGTGAGCAAAAGGCGTGGCAGTAGGAGATGTGAGATGGGGGGATTTTTGCTGTGATAGAGAGTGGCCGCGGCGGGGGTGCTGGCTGGGGGAAACGCGCGGTTGGGGAGACAAGTTGTGGGCCGCCACAGGCGCCGTGCAACTGTTATGTGTTCCATTTTTTGGGTTCCTGTCTCTATGTTAGGTGCGCCGGGAGGGGCCTACCGCAAATGTGCCACCAAATGGACTTTTCCCTCAGCATTTGTATTGCTTTTTAAGCAAGCTTTAACTGGCACAGTGTCTGCCGATTCGTTTTGTGTGGTTTGTTTGCTGGGAACTGGGCAAGGTGCCTGCAGCGCCGCCGGCGCGTTTCAAGCGCCCCCAGGCTGGAGCCACGCCTGCAGGGGTGCATGGGTATGTAATTGCCACTTTTAAGTTTGTGGCCCCAGTTGTGGACAGCGTGTGCGGTGCGCGCGCGTGTGTGTGGTTCCGCTTTCGCGGCCCTGGTTTGGCACATGGTGTGCTGAGCAGCATGCAGCTCCGACGCAACGCCCCGCTTGAGGCGTGCGCCGCATGCGAGCGGCGCACAAGGCGGTGCGATGCGGAGGTTGTTCTAACTTCAACTTGTAGTTGTGTTGAAGTTTGTGTATTAGTCATGGAGACATGGGGGCATGTGGGCACCGGGTACAAACTACGGGTATTTAGTCGG
>JAULBY010012869.1:0-22861 GCA_032358315.1 Ophiocytium majus | reverse complement strand
GCCGTGGCTGCCGCCGCCACCGCCGCTGCCGCCGCCGCCGCCGCCGCTGCCGCTGCCGTGTCGATGCTGCTGCCCCGTTGTGCCGTGCGGCGGGGGGGGGGCGTCCTCCTCCGCTGCCGCCGCCGCAGCCACCGCCGCCGCCACGCGGCCGTTGAGGTGCGCAAACAGCTCGGCCGCCACGCCGCACCAGACTACCGTGGGCACGGGAGTGGCGGCGCAGCAGGTCGCGGGCCGGTCAAAGGGCGGCGGGACGCCCTCCCACGCCAGAAACTGCCGTATGTGGCCCACGAGGGGGCCCAGCAGCCTGTTGCAGGCATGCACGCGCGTGACGTGCGACCACGCGCGGGCCGCCACATGCCAGTGAACGGCGTCCGCCGACGCAAACGGCAGCGGCACCCGTGGCGCCGTGGGCGTGCGAGGCAGCGGCCCCGCGAGGCCACACGCCAGCCGCGCGAGCTCATGCAGCTTGAGCATCCCCTCGGTGCACAGCTTGCAGACGTCCTTGAGCGCCTTTGCGAGCGCCACGGGCATGACAGCGTCAGCGCCCGTGCGCTGAGCAGAAGCAGCACTGCTGTGCTCAGCAGTACTGTGTGCCGCCGGCAGGTCCCCCAGCGCGATGCACGCGCAGTCGAGCGTGGCGCGCGGGTGCACGGGCCGACAGTGCGTGGCGTGAACATAGCGCACGTACTCCGGACCCTCGGCGGGCGGCGGCGGCGGCGGCAGCCGCGCGGCCCACGCCCTCTCCGGCAGTGGCAGCGCCGTGGCGCGCAGCAGCGCCAGGTCGCATGCATCCGTCACCGCCGCCTCCGCTGTCCCCATCACCCCTTTGACGCGGAATGGCGGCGGCGCACTAGCCCGGGGGTCGTCATCACCTTGCTCAGCAGCAGAAGCGGCGTCCGGGAATTTTTTGAGGGGAGGGGCGCCGCCGACATGGCAAGGCACGCGCGCACGCGCGCTGCTGTTGCCCCCGGGCGGCGCGGCGGCGGCGGCTGCCGCTGCTGCGGCAGGGGCGCTGGAAATGGGGGGAGGGGGGAGGGCACTGTCAGACTGGGCACTAGCGCGACATGAAACCGCCATAACTTCAACTGCGGTGCACACGCGCAGAGCAAGGGAGGGCGGCTGCGGCGCGCCGTCGAGGCTGCTGAGCACGTCCGCGACGTGCTGAAGGGAGCCCGGCAGGAGGCCGCGGTCCCGCAGCTCCCGTGCCCACATGAGTGTGGTGTTTAGACCCGGGAGGGGGTTGGGCGTGAGCTCGCCCAGCGACACGGTGCGCCGTGTGGCGCGCAGGCTGGTGTCACCGATGGAAATGGTGAACGTGTCGGTTGTCGCGGCGCCCATGGCGCTGTCGGAGGTGGTGGGGAGGTACTCGTGCTCGGGACGCCATGCGGTTCCGCACGGTGTTAGCTGGCGCAGCGCCAGCATCGCCTGGCCGCACAAGAATGCGCCCACCACCACCCACACAGGGCCATCGCTGCTGCTGTTGCTGGCGAGCCCACCACAGGAGTAGTCAGCGGGCGGCTGCGATGGCAGCTGCGTGCCCGTTTCGCAGGTCTTGGCAGGGGGCAGGGGGGGGGGTACACTGCAATCGGAGCAGCATGACTCCAGCTGTGCAACGTCGCGCACCATGCTGCGCAGGGCGGCTGCATAGTGGCGGCGGCGCCTGCCTGGGCGAGAGGTGCTGCCTAGGGTGCGGGGGGGGTGCGCGGCCAGCCATGGGTGGCGTTGCAGCAGTGTGTGGGGCATGCCTGTGCGTTCAACCTCCATGGGGTCGCTCGCAGCAGTGGCCGCTGCATGCTGCTGCTGGCCGCCGCCGAAGCAGCGCACCGCCGCAGCAGCCGTTGCAGCAGCACGAGCAGCCGATAGCAGCAGCAGCAGCAGCGGCGGAAGCAGCAGGGGCAGCAGCAGGAGCAGCAGCATGAGCAACAGCCACCGCAGCCAGCAGCACGCACGCAGCATGTGAGCGAGCAGCTTTGTTTAAAAGAGAAGGAAGAAGGCAGCCTGGTGAGCACTGCTGCTGCGATTGCTGATGCCGTGCGGTCTTTTGCACGCACGCCGGCAGAGATGAGAGGTGGGGGCAGGTAGGCAGCACACCGACGGCGATGGCTGTGCCTCAGGCACAGCAAGCGTCCAAACAAAAGGTTCCTGGTCGCCCACCAAAAAGGCGGGCCGTGAGCGGGAACATTTGCAAACCCAAAGTAATTGGTGGTGCTCACCTGCCATTCACCGCCGGACGCCATCGCAGCAGCAGCGACGGGCAGGGTCGGGGGGACAATCTCCACGCTGGCATGGCGCGCGCCCAAGCTTGCAGTTGTCCTGCTCGGAGGCTCACAGTGCACTTCTGGTTTTGGAAGCCTGTTTCGCCCCCCCGCTGCGCCGCGGGGCTTTTTCGCCCAGCGGCATTTTGGGCGCATGCTCATTTGCGTACGACCCTCGAGAGAACGTGCTTGGTGTGCGCCATCATGACGATGCACTTGCTAGCTGGCATGTTTTCATGTGCAAGCTGCAAGAGCTAGGCAGTAGCAAATGCACATGACATTGTGCAGTGGCCAATTGAATGCATCGAGTAGCGCCAGCGCTGGCACTGCAGCAGTAACAACATGTACACGCCACCGTGACCTTCCCGTGTGCACAGCATGCTGCAGGTGTCCACAATAGCATGGAAAGCACGGTGGATGCAGAGGAAAGGCAGGCTGATCCATCTTGGCCGACTTATGTGCCATTACGATGATGTGATGTGATGTGTGGTGTCTCCACGTCGCCATGGCTCAGCACTCCACTGGCACAACTACTTGTGGCACATGCCACGGGGCTGCCAGCAACTGAGGGATGCAGCAGTCGCAGGCTGAAAGCAACAACAGGGTTGTTCAAACTGGGTGTCCGGCCGCTGGCGAAAGCTACTTGTGCGCACTTGCAACAAATGCAGCGCACACCCGGGCTGCCGGCAGCCGGCTCCGCCACTTGTACCCCGGGCTTTGAAGTGAATGGTGCTTTGCACAGCGAATGGTGCTTTGCACAGCGGGGGGGGGGGGAGGCTCTGCTCCTCACCGCGGGTCTCAGCGAAACCCACCGTGAGCTAGGAGGCACAAGCTGTAACTACCCACACAGGCTCTCCCACGCTAGCCCGAACCCAATTCGCCGACAGCCGTGTGTCCGCCACTGCCAGCTGCCCCCAGTCACTGTAGCCGGCTGCAGCAGGCGCTGCGGCTGGTCGTTTCGTCTGTTGGCGCTGCTGCCGATCCGACGTGCGTGTTGCCTGCTGCTGCTGCCTGCCGCTGGTGCCTGGACTTCTGCTGCCTATGCCATCTCAGCGGCAGCATCACAGCCTCTGGTGCTATAGATAGCTACAGCGCGGCAGCTACCGGCAGGCGCGCACGGCGACGGCATCTGCTGCTGCTGTATGCCGCCTTTGCAATTTCTGTTTTTTTTAGAGGACGATCAAGTGGCATTTTTACCATGACGCCATGGCGCGGCTTGGCAATGTTATTGCTGGTAGTGAGAGCCGTGAGTCAACTGCACTATATGTGCATGCATATATGGTGGTGGACATGTGCCACGGCCCTGCGAAAGCTGCAGCCATGGCGCCTCGCTCATGAGCTACGCAGGCCTCACAGGCCACTGCGACCAGTACAAGGCAGAATGTGCAATAAAGGCATGCACCACATATGTGTTACTTGGCCAAACCTTGATCATGCAGTCATGCACAAGTGCCACAAAATTTGTTCGTAAATAATGATGTATACCCGTGGCACAGTGTGTCACATGTGGTTGCCTGCAGGCATCGTGTAGCCATAAGGTGATGGCAGGTGTTACATTGCCGCGTGATCTACTGAAGTATAAGTTGAGTGTGCCAACCACCTCAGGCGGCTCAATGCTGGGCATTCGATGTGTGTGTGCATGCAAAAATGATGCTGTACTACGCCGCGAGTGCAAGTGCGACATCGATGATCAGTGATGCATATGCGGCTGCAGCCACGGTGCCAACAGCTGCAGCAGCAGAAGCAGCGCTGGCGAGGCATCCTGTGGCCACACTTGGGCATCGTGCTCCAAGGCATGTGGTCACCGTGGATGTGTCGTGGCGAGAGACCCACAACGCAAACGCGAGAGAGGGACAGAACTTCAACAACTTGCAACTGCAACTTGAAGTAGGAGGTGAAGTAAGGAAAAAAAAGATGAGGACTCCCAGCTCCACAGCACCTGTGAGCCAGCAGCAGGGAAGCGCACGTCTGCTCCCCGCAGCCACTGTTGCCTGGACGCACCGCTGCTGACTGCTTGCCAGAAGCCTGGCTCGCCACAGCACAGTCGCCGCACAGCACTTGTTTGGCCTGTGGTGCTGTTGCTGCCTGAAGGTCAACAGCAGCGCCAGCAGCAGTGACCAGGCGACGCGCGGAAGCACCTGCCGCTGCTCGTGCAGCCACGCAGGAGAGAGGGTGTGTGGCTGAAACGGGGAGCTGGCCAGCTGGCACACACATGTCTGACCTGCTGCTGGCGGAACTGGACGAGGCCCTGGCATCATCACGCTGCCCCCCCTCTTCCGCCAGCGACTGCGGCGATGATGGCGGCATCACCTTCGAGAGAGGCACCAGCAGCAGCAGCGGCCACAGCAGCAGTGCCGGCAACGGCAGCAGCGATGGCGGTGACCGGATTACTTGGGACGAGGGCGAAGTAGACCCACCCACCTGGACGCAGGCGGACCTGGCGCAGCTGAAGGCCTCTGGGCTGCCCCTGGGGGGAGGGAAGGGCCCATCTGTTGGCAAGTTCGCACGGCAGCTGCAGCAGCAGTCCCGTGACGACCTGCTCAACTACCTGCGGTCCATAGCTTTTGACGCAGCCTTTGTTGCAGCCGCCGTGGCAGAACTGCGCGGCAGCAGCGACAGCGGCAGTGGCGGCGGCGACACCGACACCAGCGGCAGCAACAGTGGCGGCGGCAGTGCCAGCGGCAGCAGCAGCAGCAGCGGTGGTGAAAACAGCGGCGGCAGCGGTGGCGACGCCGACACCAGCGGCAGCACCGGCGCCATCACCGTCAGCTGCGGCAGTGGCACTGGCAGCAACAGAGGCAGCAGCAGCGGCGCAGGCGTCAGCGGCACCAGCAGCAGCAGCAACGGCGGCGGCGGCGGCAGTGGTAGCAGCAGCAGCAGCAGCAACGGCGGCGCAGGCGGCGGCGGCAGCGGCGGCAGCAGCGGCGGCGGCTGCGACGCCAGCGGCAGCAGCAACAGCGGCAGCAGCAGCAGCGGCGGCGGTGCCAGCAGCAGCAGCAACAGCAGCGGCGGCGCCATCGTCAGCAGCAGCCGCCGCTGCGCCATCTTTGCGAACCTGCGCAACGGCCTGTGGTACGCGCCCCCCGCGGCGTGGGACGGCACCTGCTACTTCAAGTCCGCTGACGGGCACAGCGGCCAGTGGACGTTCAGCTACACGCGCCTCAACCTTCACGTCGCGCGCGCGGCGGCGGCGGCGGGCGCCGCGGCGGTGGTGGACAGCACGCGGCGCGGAAAGAAATTTCCTGACGCGCTCACGGCCACGGTCCCGCTGTGGTGCGCAGTTATAAACAGGTGGGCGAGCTTTTTTTGGGGGGGGGGGAAGGGGGGGGGTGGCTGCTGCTTGCTTTGTTGGTTTAGGACAGAGCCTTGTCATGATGTAGTGATTGCTGATTGCCGCAAATGCCGGTGTGCAACACCCACCACAAGAAAATATCCTGATGCGCTCACGCCCACGGTTCCGCTGTGGTGCGCGGTTGTAAGCAGGTGGGAGAGAGTGTGGTGTGTGTGTGGGGGGGGGGAGGGCAGGGGTGCACAGCCCGCTGGCTGCTGCTTGCTTTGTTGCTTGAGAGCAGGTCAGTGTTTGGGCAGTCATTGGCGCAAATATCGGTGTGTAACACCCCCCCGGCTGTGTCACCGAGCATTAGCGTTCGCTAAAACTGGGGGGGTGCGCTTATTCGGGGGGGGGGGGGCATTATCGTATCAAAATACTTCATGAGGTACACTTCTTCTTCCAACGTAGGTGTACTTTACGTCCACTTCACCGGGGAGGTTTTATTTGGAGGGGGCAGGCGGGGTATGCTAGGGGGGGGTCTTACACTCCGATACCTGAGCACACATGCGGGTGACGCGCGCGAGTGTGTGATCATCCATCAGTGTCTTGTGTAGGGTTGCCGCAACCGTATTTTTTTTTCAAGTTACGCCGTAGTTTGAAGCGTAACCTCGCCGTAACCTCATAAGTCTCGCAACATCTTCCATAATGTTTTGTGCTCAGCACAGTAGGGGCATCACGAACGCCAAGGCATTGTACGCCGCTGCACACATCTGCAGCGGGTATGATGGAATTACCATTTATTGTGATGTCCAGGAAATTACGATTCTGGCAACCCTAGTCTTGTGTAATGAGCGTGAGATGAAGCCAGGGTTTTTTTCCCCAAAAGTTTCGTTTTTATGTTTGGTTACTGCTTCAAAAGTATGGGATTTCTGATGTCTTTTCTGGCGATGTGCAGGTCTGGTCGGTGCATGGGAGGGCGCAGGTGGCACTTCTGCATGCTGCCTGCGGCCCTTGAATATTTCTGATGGGCAGCGGCGGGCACAGCGTGCACTTCCCATTTAGTGCTTGCACATTTTTTTACCAGTAGTTGTGGCGCTTGCCTTGGCGCGTGCCGCGGTGTGTGCACACACCACACAATCTGAGCAACACTCAACAGCAATTATACCATGCATCGCCGTATGTCACTGCATGCAAGCAGTCACCCACCACTTGTAGTGTTTGGTCACGCCGTGTAATGGATTTTGTGCGTTGTAATAAATTGCCGTAGTTCTACGGATACATCTACGCCCAAAAGCGCAATTTACGGCGTGTTTGTCATATGATTTCGTTTACACGAACACATTTTTAAACCGTCATGTTTACATGCGTTTACGGCGTATAATGAGCACTTTATACGCTGTGATTCATCATCAATCACCTGTCACGTACTACTGTAGCACCATCTACCATAGCACAGCACTGAAGGCCTCTGCACCAACCACCCACTCCTCTCATCACGCCGCCGCTGCCGCCCCTGCTGCCCCCTACCCACCACACCCCCACCCGCACACCAGCGCGACGGCGCCACTGGGGGGGGGCGACTAACCCTAGTATTTACATACTTCTAGTACATCACACGGCGTATAGTGAAAATTTTATACATACTGTGACCCATCACTAACCGCTTGCCACGTACTGTCTACTCATCACACCGCCGCTGCCGCCCTGCTGCCCGCGACCCCCCACACCCCCACCCACACACCAGCGCGACGGCGCCACTGGGGAGGGACAACTAACCCTAGTGTTCACATACTTCAGAAGTACTTCCAGTACATGACGGTGTATAATGAACATTTTATACACTGTGACCCATCACTAATCACTTGCCACATACTGTCTACTCGCCACACCACCGCTGCCGCCCCTGCTGCCCCCAACCCACCACACCTCCTTCCACACAACAGCGCGATGGCGCCGCTGGGGGGGGACAACTAACCCTAGTGTTAACATACTTCTAGTACATTATACAGCGTATCATGAAAACCTCATATTCTGTGACCCATCACTAATCACTTATCCCGTACCATCTAGGTACTCATCACACCGCCGCTGCCGCCCCTGCTGCCCCCAACCAACCCACCACACCCCCATACACCAGCGTCATGGCGCCGCTGCGCGGGGCTGACTGGGACTGCTCCCTGCACCCGCCGCCCTGGCTCAGCCAATCAGAGGCCTCCCAAATTTCAGCCCGCATCGCGCCAGCGGTGGCAGGCCTGGGGGCCGCCGCCGAAACCGTTCGGGCGCAGCTAAGGGACTGTCTGCACAAGCCTTTGCAGCCGGTGTGGAGCGCACCAGGGGTGGCGCTGAGCTGGGATGGGCCAAAAGTGGATGCAGATTTGGGACCAAAAGCGGATGGTGTTTCGGGGGCGGAAGCGGCGGGCGGGGTGGCGGTGATCTGGGCTGGCACAAAAGTGGGTGCGGATTTGGGGCCAAAAGTGGGCGGTGTTTCGGGGGCGGAAGCGGCGGGCGAGGCGGCGATGAGCTGGGCTGGGGCGAAAGTGGGTGCAGATTTGGGGCCGAAAGCGGGCGGTGTTTCAGGGGCGGAAGCGGCGGGCAGGGCGGAGTGGGGACGGCTGCCGTATGTGCCGGTGGTGTGCATAAGCGCGTCTGAGGTGAGGGGCGCTGTGCTTGGTTGGTTGCGCGTGCTCAGCAGCTGGGGTGCATGTGCTCAGCAGCAGCGTGGGGTCCACGGCGTGCACAAACGCAGCTAATACCTACTTTCACAGCAGAAAGGCGTGTGCCACAGAAGATAACCGGTAGGGCCCACCCCTCCCCGCTACTATGTTTGCCGGAAACGTTGCCCCCAGATACTGGCATATAGGGCGGGCTAGCGGGCGCCAACACCTGTGAGAGGCCTGCAGTACCGCAGGGGGCGCTGCCCTGCCGCTGTGCTCGCCTCGTGCTGGCTGGCGTTCTTGACGCTGGCAGGCACAGGCTTTTCTGGGCAGCCGTTTTGGTAGGCGCCTGTTTGAGCCCCTATGTATTTGGTGTAATGCGCTCAGTGACGCTGACGTGCCCATGGCTTTCGCAAGCGGTGACCAGCTCAATGCGCGTGCTCAGCAGCTTGGGCCGCGCCGAAGCACTGGGTATTGTGCCGCTGCCACATGGTGCCCTGAAAGCACCCATGAAATTGCTAGCAGAGGGTTCCAGCAGTCAAAGAAAAAAAGAAAAAAGCTGGTAAGCCTGTACCCTTACACCCCGTGACCTAATGGAAAAGTCGTGGGCAGTTCTTGTGCCGCTGCCACATGGCCCCCTGAAGCCACCACACCCATATACTTCAACTTGAAGTAATTGCTACCAGCCCTGCCTTGGCAGACCAGCAGTCAGAGCAGCAGCTGCAATGCCTGTGCCAGGTGGCTCAAGTCATGGGCAGTACTTGAAACAGATGAGAGGGCGGTCCAGCAGGCGAAGCAAACAAAAAATGCTGGAAGGCCTGTGTTTCTGGTGACCAGGTGGCTCACATCATGGGCAGTGCTTGAAGCAGATGAAAGGGGGAGGGTGTTTCTTTCGTGCCGCAGTGAACGTGCTACCTAGTTAGTGGCGGAGTTTTATCACTGCCACTGTGTGCCGCACTACAGGGAACACCCCGCGCCGAAAAAAGCATGGGACATTGTGCCAGCCTGTGTGTATCAGACACGTGGTCCGTGACAGGCTGGTGATATAGGCACTCTGTACCACATCCGCTCAGTGCGCCGCAAGCTGACAATACATTGTATCTCCTTACAGAAGTGGTGGCATATCAGTACATGAATACAATGCACGCGCGATTTAGTGCGCTTTCATTGAGTGCGGTATGTGGTTTAGTGCGGGGTCTGGTGGCCTGTTGCTGACCACAAGGTTGCTATACTTCAAATACATTGGTACACACGTCGCTATTGCATGCAGTGCGGCTCTCACTTTAGTGCGGGCTGCTGCGGAGTTGACACGGCCCGTCACTAAAGTGTGAGTGCACTGTACATGGTTCATGCGATGGGCCCCTCTGACTTTGAACGCGTGTGCCGCTGCTCCTCTTATGGCTGCCTATCGACTCACATTGTGCCATCCTGGATATAGAAATCACGTGGTATGTGACAGGCTGGCGATGTAGGCACACTGTGTCACACCAGCTCGGAGCGCCGCAACCCGCGAGTGCATTGTACTTCGAAGTACCTCCTTACATTAGTAGTGGCATACTACTTGTGGTACATGGATACTGTGACTCGCGATTCAGTGCGCTTTCGTTCAGTGCGGTAAGCAGTTTGGTGTGCGGTCGTGAGGCCTGTTGCTGACCACATGGTTGCATACTAATGGTACACACACAACTACTTCATTTACTGTGGCTCTCGCGTCAGTGTGGGGTGCGGTTGGGGTGACACTGCCCCGCACTAAAGTGTGAATGCACTGCACGTTGTTCATGCCCTGGGGCCCCTTTGACATTGACCACATGTGCCGCTTCTCCTCGGTGGCTGTTGCACGACACACCAGGCAAAGCATGACGAGCGGCTGCGGCACAGGCTCGGCTGGCATTACATACAGGCAAGTACGTTTGCAGTGGTGGGCAAGTGCATGTGGCATACTTCAAGTACTTTGAAGTAGTACTTCAGAAGTAGGGTTGCCGGAATCGTAGCTGATTGCAAAATTACACCGTATTTGGTAGCGTAATTTCGCCGTAATCTAATAATACTTGCAGCGGCTTCCATAATGTTTTCTGCTCAGCACAGCCAGACCATCACTAATGTCAAGGCATCGTACGCTGCTTTACGCAGCTGCAGCGGGCGCGATGGAATTACCGTTGACCGTAAAGTACCGAAATTACGATTCCGGCAACCCTACTCAGAAGTACTTCGATTTTTGAAGCATATGCTAAATTGTGCGGACCACACCATGCCCCCGCTGGCATTACATACAGGCAAGTGCCTCAGCAGTGGTGTGCACGTGGCATGTGGCACACACGGTACTATGCAGTTTTATTTTTATGCACTTGTGGGTGTGCAAGTGCATTGTGGCACATGCTTTTCGAAGTACTTCAGAAGTACGTCGGTTACAAGGACCGCAGCATGCTGCTGCAACACGTGTCCCCGGGCATGGTATGTATGCATGGTTGTGGCCCGCGCAACGGCGTCTTCGACATAGTCAAGAACTGCTAGACAAGTCAACACACACACACACCGTATGCAACGGGGATCTAGCCGGCTGCTGGTGAGGCTGGGTGCGGCGATCAACGGAGGGCGTATTCATAGCCTGCTGCTGTGACAGAAGTGTATACACACTTCATACCTCTAGTAGGTACTACGTGGCGACCAAAAGGGGGAACTTTGGCGCGCGCGGTCGTGGCACTTCGAAGCTCACTTCAGGCGCCGCAGAAACGTGCGACAGACAGCACACAAACACCAAGGCCAGGCGCACCATCTCTCCCCACCCCAACCCCCTCCCCCCCCCCCGTCCCGCCCTGCGGCAGACCCTGGACTCCCCCGTGCTAGCGCTTGTGGCGGGGACCGGCGCGAGCATTCTGCCACACAGGGTGCTGCTGGCACCGGGCATTACGCGGGGGCCCCGCCGCAACTGACTGCAGAACTCCAATGTTTTGGGTGCCACCATGGAAGCGCTAGGCACTGCAGCTGCTCAATCTGCTGCTGCCGTTGCTGCCGCCGCTGCTGCTGCTGCCAATGCCGCCGCTGCTGCCACTGCTGCTGCCGTCGTTGCTGCCGTCGTTGCTGCCGTCGCCGCCGCTGCTGCCGCTGCTGCTGCTGCCACTGCCACTGCTACCATTGCTGCTGCTGCCTCCCTTGCTGCTGCCGCCGCGGCCGCCACGCCGCCGCCGCCGCCACTGATGCCACCGCTGCTGCTCTCGGTGCTGCCTCCGCCACCGCCGCCGCTGCTGCTGCACACTGCTGCCGCCGCTGCTGCCACTCTGCTGCTGCCGCCGCCACTGCTGCCATTGCTGCTGCTGGCGCCGCCGCTGTGACTACCCCCCGCCGCCACCGCCTCTACTGAGCACTGCTGCTGCTGGCGCTGCTGCTGCTACTACCGTATTTTCACCTTCTTCTGCTGAGCAGGGAGCAGGCGACGATGAGGAGGCCTGGAGCCGCGGGCTCACCGCCGCTGTGTTCTGGGCGCACAAAGATGAGCTGCTGGCGGCCGAGGTGCGCTGCCACTCTTGCCACGTCTGCTTGGAATGCTCGCTGTCTCCCATCATGCGTATGATATATTGCTAGGTAGTATTTTAAAAGTATATATACATATGGCGTGCATGTGCGTGGTTGACAAAGCCAAATTGGCATAATAGGTACTTGCGCACAGGGATGAGCTGCTGGCGGCCGAGGTGCGCTGCCGCTCCTGCCATCTTTGCTTGGAATGCTTGTGTCTCCTATTACATTTACTAGCCCTTCAGGGTACTCACCGGCGCGTGTAGGGTGTGGGCCACTGGTTCTGACCAAGTGGATAGATCACCACACAGGCTTCGGCCTGGCTTTCTGCCCCAGCCACTAGAATACCTGGGCTCAGTCACCTTTTTGGTTTCTTTCACATACATGTATACATACTGTACACACATTTCATTACACCGTTGTTCATTCATATTCCCCCACTTAAACGCACCACATCTCTATGATGGAATCCGCGCTTCGGTAGGTGCGAGGTTGGCTGCTTCTTCTTAGGTGCCATCTTTGCTTTGTTCACCCCCTTGCACGGGTCTGCCCAGGTTGACGGCCCCTACCGGTGGGGAGACCTAGAGTTGATCGCTCCTAGATGAGTTTTCATACACGTCTAGAAGCATGAGTTTTGAAGTAGCATGGTTACACATTACTACTGCGAATTACAAATACCAATATAAAATTTTGTTCAAACACTTCATTACATACCACGGTACTAGACTACAGTGTTTTTATATACTGCAGTACTTGCGAGTTTATACTACCAAAATGTATGAGATATACACAAGTGTATCACCAGATATACTACGTAGTACTAAAGATGTGTGCTTCTGTAGCATTTCCTGACGTAGCACGGTACATATTTCATGTACACAAGTTTTTCGAAGTTAAAGCTGGTAGTATACTCCGAAATGTGTACACGAATTGTGAGTTAATGCTGCTCTAACAGTACAACTCCACCTACTTGCAGCGTTTTACACTTTGTTTTGCAAGGGCGGCCAGCCCAACACTGCCTACACCACACCACCACCACCCCGCCGCCCTAGCCTAACCCCCAGCCCACCAGCACGCGCTTGTCACTGAGCACTCTCTCGCACGCCGCATCCTCGGCCTGACGCGCCTCCGCTGCCGCCGCCCCCGCCGCCCCCCCCTTAGGCTCCCTTGTGTGCGCCAGATACGCCCCCCCAGGCTCCCCCTTCGCCCCCACGCTGGCATCCGCACCAGTGGCCGCTGCTGCCCCTGCAGCTGTGCCCCCTCCGGGATCTGCTGCCGTGTCGGTGGTGCCCGGGAGTGGCATGACAAAGCGGAATTTGGAGCCCCGCGCCTGGTTGTCTGCGAATGTAACGGTGCCGCCCAGCTTAGAGGCCAGGTCACTGGTCAAGGGTTGGGGAAGCGGGGGCAGGGGGGGCGGGTAGAGCGGGTGGAGCATGTATGAGGCTGGGTGCGCAGAGGGGGTTGCCCGGCGGTGGTGGCGGCTGCATTGCCAGGGGGTGTGAGTGGGCAGAGCCACGCACGCGCAATGCCAGTCGTTCGCAGGTGTGTTCTTGTCTCAGAAAGTAGTGTGTGGTTGGCTGCAGTGCCCAGGCTTGCCGGGCCCCTGTGCGTCCCTGGGCAAATGGTCGTCCGCCCAGCCGCTTTGCACACCGCCTGTCAATAGTCGGGGCCAGGCTGTCGAATACACCCCAGCCACATCATAACACGTCATAGCAAGTGTGTGACTGCCAATGCACGCACAATGTGCGCATTACCGCATGCCTCTGCATGGGTGCAGGCACTCACTGCACAATGCACAGGCCAAGGCCGCTGCCGCCCACAAACTGCTCCTCGGTGGTGGTGAGGCCGGCAGTGTGGAACAGCTTGTCGCTGAACTCCAGAGGCACGCCCTTGCCGGTGTCCGTCACGCTGAACTCCACACAGTCCGGCTTGTGCTCCACCTGATGCAGCGCCACGTCAGTCGGCACGGCATGGTGCAACACAGCAGGTGCTCAGCAGCAGGACCCCGAAATATTATTTCATTCCTATTGTAAATATTTATTGTTATCGATATGGATTACATGTACAACTATCAAAAAGCTCTACTCCACACAGTCCGGCTTGCGTTCCACCTGATCAGTTGGCGCACCATGGTGCAACAGCAAGTGCTCAGCAGGTGCTCAGCAGCAGGACCACGCAGTATATATTTCCTTCCCATCATAAGTATTATTGTCATTATCATGAAGTACTGCACATGTATAAATACTACCCACAGTAGTACTAGTATCAAAAAGCTCTAGTCCACACAGCTGTTCCAGCCTGTGCTCCACCTGATGCCTTGCCACGTCAGTCGGCACATCATGGTGCAACAGCAGGTGCTCAGCAGCAGGACTGCGCTGTCTTGTTTCATTCCCATTGTAACTATTCAATGTTATTATCTGGAAGTGCATGTACTACAATTATAGAGAAGGCTCAACTCCACACAGTCCGGCTTGTGCTTCACCTGATGCGGCACAATCATCAGTCGGTGCATGCCCCACGGTGCAACAGCAGGTGCTCAGCAGCAGGAATGCATAATAACCATGCATTTAAAAAAAAATCATTGCCACAGGCATAAATCTATACTTTCAAGGGTACTAAGTATTACGTCGAAGTACTCCAAATACAAGAAAAATTGCAACAACATATTATTTTATATTTTGGTGTAATTATCCTTACCACATGTTACACTATGGCATTCATCGAAGTATTACTATACTACCTAGGGCCGTAGTACTTTGAAGCAAGTATTACTTCAGAAGTTTTCATTAGTGGCTGCGCTTCCGTGCTGGCCATATCGTGTGTCAATAACAATCTATGGTGCCGGTGCTGTGTCATGTCAAGGCGCTGCAACGTTACAGCACGCTGCTGGTGCTGCGGCAGCGACGTTCCAGAGTGCGTTGGTACACACGGCGCTATGTAAAGTCACTGCCTACAGTACTCCTAAGCACCACTCCATCACCGCCACACAAGTATGACAAACAGCAGGGACAGCACTGTGGCTGCTGCACAGGCAGACAGACTGTTGTGGTCATCCGCACACATTATACATGTACTTACTTCGATTAGCACGATCAAGTACTTCGAAGCATATAGATATGGTGGAATCCGCGCTTCGATAGGTGCAAGACTTGCTGCCCTGAGTAGGCGAATGCCTTTGCTTTGTCCACCCCCTTGCACGGGTCACCCCAGGGTGACGGCCCCTACCGGCGGTTAGACCTAGAGTTTATCGCTCCTAGATGAGGTTTCATATACGTCAGAAGTGTGTATACAGTGTGTACTACTGTAGTATATACATATGGTGCACTGTACCATAGCGCGTGTCACTGCCGCTGCACGCCAGCACACTGGCGGCTACACTCCGCCATCAGGCAGCGCCGCGCCGGTGCCTTGCTATGAATGTGATGATGTGCACCGACCAACACTGCTGCGGTAAGAAGAGGTGCATGTACAAAGACTCGCGCCTTGGGCAGGCGTTGCTGAGGTAGTTGCGCGTGCACCAGGTGGGAAATATTGCATGACACATACATGTATATAGGTATACATTGCTGTTTTATTGTGGGGCAAGCAAAAAGCTAGCAAGGACGCAGCGTACTGTCCACCACAGGATGTTGACTCATAGCAAAGACAATGGACGGCTCAGGCGGTGCTGTTGACTGCGGTCGTGGATGGCACAACCCACACTGAAACTGGTATTGCCACAACGCTAAAGTGCTAAAGGCTTCAAAAAAATAAATCGCCCGCTGAGCAGCTTCTGCAAGGGCCCAATGGTGCGTAGGCTGCAGCAGCATTAATTCCATGGCAGCGGCGGCGCGGCTGCGGGTGCACAGACGCCGCACGCAGGTTAATAGAGCCCGCCTGCTCACCCTCCCTTCGTTAGCCCGGGGGGGGGGGGGGGGGGGGGGGGGCGTCAAACTGGTGCGTGCTTGTGTGAGTGTGTGCACGTTTTTCTTTTCGTTTACTGGTATTGGGGGTGCTGAGACGCGTGGCCGTACCCTGCCCTGGCGCTGGCACACACACATCCATGGCACAGAGCCCGCACAGCCAGCAGTACACCTGGTCTGACAGTTCGTATTTTTGCAGCATGTGTCTCTGTCACAGTGCATGTCGTGACTGCTTGCTCAGCCCTCTCATAAAAGGCCACCACACCAGTATGAGTAAAAAAATAAGTAATACAATTCGAAGTTGATGTTGAAGACATAGTACTACTACACTGGTACCTACTATTATGTGCCACAGTAGTTTAGTTGTACTTCAAGTTTTATTTGCTTGCACTTGTGGGCGTGCAACAGCCCACGCCATGCATGCCAGCACGCTCACGGCTATGGCACATGCCCAACAGCGTATGCACACGAAAGCACAATCCCACCTGAACATCCAAAGGCGACAAGCGCTCCTAGCCGGCAGGCCTGAGCTGCCGGCAAGCTAGAGCTCGACCTGCCAGGCCAGGTCGTCCGCCAGGGCGCCATACAAGCCCAAGCCCCCCCCGCCCCCCCCCCCCCCCCCCCCCCCTACACTGGCACCCGCCCCGCAAACCCCTGGCGTTGTAATATACTTCAAAAGTACTTCGAAGCATCATGTGTTCATCACGCATGCTACAGGCTGGGCTAGCAACCCACCCACCCTCCCTGCAGCCCCTGGTGACGAGTGTGGTCTGGCATTGTGGACGGGACGGCATACAAATTTTTGTTTGTGATACACCAGGGGAACTTTGCAACTGCATAGGGGGTGCTGCCGACCGCTTGTGCCTGTGGGAGCAAGAATTAGCATTGTACCGGTAATAGCTCGCCATATTTTTCATTTAGATCGTACCACCAATGAAGCACTTCAGTATGTGTTGCTACTAAAACTTTTGCTAAGAAACGGTATGCATTTATGAATACTAGGTACGTGGTACTAGTTTTAGTACATGCACGTTATATGAAGCACATACATATGCATGTACATGTATGCATGTATACATGTACAGGCTGCAAAGAAAATCCGCACACTGACCGCCGCGACCGTGGCCATGGCCACGGTGGCCACGGCAGGCGCGGTAGGCGCGGGCGGGGAGAGGGGGGGGCGGGGGCTGCTAGGGGCAGGTACCCTGGGGGCGCACCTGATGAACAACATGCTGTGAGGGCACGTGCGCTGGCACAGCTGTTGTAAACTACACTAGCACTTTGCAGTAAGGCACATGCAGTCTCTGCGTGCACAGTTGGCTGTGTGCCACAAGCTGTAGGCTCGGAAATGGGAAAGCGAACTTCAACTTTGAGAGCCAAACTTCAACAATATCCGGCGCCCAGTACATGTGACAGGCCCCAAAAAATTCCCACCTGTTCGTGACTTCAAGGGGCATGCCCACAACCTCACACATATTTTTTGCACTGTGATTTGCTCGAGTCATTTTATGCACACTGAGTGGCCCAGTTCGGGGGGGGGGGGGAGGCTGGTAGGGCCTTACTAGTAGGGCTTGGGGCACGGGAGGGGGCGCTGCTCGCGTACAACATGTCGTGACGCCACATGGGCTGGCGCAGCTGTTTCACATGTCATGTAATATCCGCGGGCACATTGGCAGTGCACAAATAGTTTAAGTAGGCTACAAGTTGGCTTGCATTGTGCAACTTCAACTGTGTAGGAATTGGGGTGCAGAATGCCAAACCTCAACATTCTGCGGTCTGGTACAAGTGAGACGCCGCGAAGCAAATTCCACGCACTCGTGGCATCAAGGCGCGTCCCCACACACACCGGTGTATGCTTCTTAAGCATCTCGAAGTATTCATAAATATGCTGTCCAGGCACCGCTGTACAGGTGGCACTGCATCTCTTTCAAGTACCAGTACAGTGTACTTCGAGGTACTTCCGAAGTACCGGTAGTTCATTCATTTGCACTTGCGGGCCTGCAAGAGCTCATGTCATATATGCCAGCACGCCCACTGGTGGCCATGGCAAATGCATGGCACATGCAAACACAGAAAGGGCCAGCGGGCAGGCCTGAGCCGCCGGCAGGCTAAACAGTGTAGTACTGCTGGTAGTTTCAAGTGCTGTACAAATACGCACACAAGAAAAGCAGATACACTACAAAAAAGTACATCAAAGGGGGAGCATGGTGTTCCGGGAGCTGGGGGGTGGGAGCAGGTCCCCTGGGACATGGGGCTGTAATCAGTTAGAGTAGTGCTCTGGCAACAAGCCAGGCTTCCCTTAGAATACTGAGCATTCCCAGTTTTTTCGCTACCTGTATGATTTTCTGGTCACGCGCACCGTGTGCAAAGGGCTTTCCGCGCCCTAGGCGGAATTTAATAAGAGTGCATCAAAGCATATAATATCAACAGAGTGAGTGCTTCAAGCAGTTGTTGATCTGGCTCCAGCTGTGCCAACCCAAGTCCCAAAAAGTGGAATAGGATGCACCACGCCCTTGCCAAGTCAGTGAATACAGCCATGTGCGCAATACTTCAGTATATGGTATACTTCAAGTACTTCTTGAAGTTTACATCGAAGTACTCCGAAGTAGTTCAAAGCATACACGTGTATATACATGTACTTAAGTACTGCTGAGTCACAGGCCTGCGCGGACGACCTGCCCTGGCAGTTCGAGCCCTTGCCTGCCGGCGGCTCAGGCCTGCCCACTAGCAGCAGCTATCGTTCTTGGTTGTCCACACCACTTGTGTGCTCGTACACTGCCGGGCATGTGCCACTCAGTGACCATGGCCAACCGTGGGCGTGCTGGCATGCATGACATGGGCTCTTGCACGCGCACAAGTGCAAATAAAATAAAACAACTGAGTCACTATAGTATGCTACTCGGTTCTTATGGGACACCTGTTCTGAGAGCATGGTGGCTGCCAAAAGACTATGTATCCACACCTTCTCCCTGGCAGCTACACCTCATGTGCGACCAGACGCTTACCCAGCGGCAGCACAGCTCAAGGCAGGTGCTTAGTGTAAGCTTGCGGCGCCCAAAATGTGAAGTGAAGTGATCATCAACACAATGACGGGTAGTGCCACACACGCAGCATGTGGAGGAAGGGGGGAGAGCTCAAGCATGCATGTGAGCACTGATGACTAAGCGAGCCACGGGCTCACGCCCACTCCAGCACATGCAGGCACCCGCGCTCACTGGCACATGACACCCAAATTGTGCCTTCATTCCAGGTGCGTAGCCAGTGGCCACCCGCTCGCAACCACCGCAACCTCCAGCTAACCTCGCACGGCAGCACAACCAGGGACAAGTAGGGTAGCCCTTGATGTTCCCCACTTACCTCCTGGCAAGACCAGACAGGAATGGAACATGTACTGCCAATGGCCTGCAGCCACTGCATAACATACAGGTGACGTCATCGCAACAGCAGCGTAAGTTGTTGGCGGGAATCGTACGTGTTTTTGCTAGCGGGGCAGCAGGTGCGGCAGTGCAGCAGTTCAGACAGGTGCTTCTCTTGGGTGTTTGCACGGCCATGTTGTATTTTCGCGGGGGGGGCGAGGGAAGCCCACAAAAACAGCACCGAATCAAAGGCGACCGGGTGCAGTTTATAGCAACTGTGTAGAGCGAACACCAGCAGACACCTGGTGAGCAGCAAGTAACTAGAGCACCTGGTGCCGGGCAATACATGTCTGCCAAATGATGCCAACAGGCAGTGTCGTGTGGCACCATTGCTCACGGTGTGCTACAGCGGCAGCAGCAGCCGCGCTCATGCCCAGCTACACTACAGGTGCACCCGCCTTGTTTCCTGACAACTGTGCACATAAAATTACGGTATACCGGTACTAGTGTCCCAAACCTAAATGGTTGTTGCAAATCACAGTACACTTCGGGAGTACCGGTACTACGTAGTATCGCACACCAACACTGACCCAGAGCTTTATGCGCGCACACACACATGACTGGTGCGCTGTTCAGCCGCGCTGCTTCAGCTACATGCACACCCATGCAGCACCACAACTGCAAGCGGCACCGCATGTACAAACCTCCTACAGTGCTGCTCAGCAAAACCACCCGACAACCGCGCACGAGCACACCCTGCGTCCACCACATGAGCCCCCAATGCCAGCCGCCCGTGATGCGCAGTAACCGCCGGGTTTGGCGCCATTTACTCCCGCCAATGCGACAGCTGCTCGCCGCCGAGTTGCAGACGACGGAAGACGTGCCAGCTGCGCCCGTTGTTGCTGCGGCAGCGTAGGGTTGCGCAGAAACGTATATGAGCAAGCCATATACTTCAGAAGTATTCAATACCACTAAATGTACGAAGAGAGGCCTACTCACTGCCACTTGACTGGTGGCGCTGGCATCGAAGTTGCTTCAGCGTCGTGTGTGTGCTCGGCTGTGGGCAAGACTTGGTCATTTTTGTTCCTGAGTTAGAAATCCTCAAAGGGCACTTGCAGCCGCTTCAACTCATGCGGACCTTGTCTCAACATTTTTCTCTGTAGAGCACATAGGTTGTGCTGAGGCATAAAAGGTGCCGCCAATGTTCATTGCTACTTTCGCATGTAGGTTTCTCTTTAAAAATGTTGGGTAAATTACCTCAGCTTGAAGAAGAAATCAACCCTTTTGAAGCGAGCATAACTCTTTCCATCTCAGCATGCTACTTCAAGAAGTACTTCAAGTGAAGTATGTGTTATCAAGTGTGCTAGTCAGTATGGGGCCGGGCATGTGCCATTACTTTGTGCTGGCATGCATAGCATGGGTTGCACGCCCACAAGCGCAAATAAATGCAACTACTTCAGTAGTTCTAGTGTAGTACGTGCATGCTGCATTCATTTCCTGCCTGCCGCTGCGCCTGCGCTTCATGCACCACCACCACCATCGTCACGGTGGTTGCCAGCAGTTGCTCTTGAGCAGCCGGAGGTAGGCAGACGGCAAGTGCCCTACACACAAGCCAGCCCTCCAGTAGCAGGCGACCACATCGGCAAGCCGCAGCGGCGGGCTTTTGCACCTTATCTTCAACATGGACAAATGTCTGTCAGAGAGAAACGAGCTCGGCTAGAGCACCAGAAGCGCCATCGAAACCCAGCTCAACCCGCTCCTGGGTGGCCACCAAGGAAAGGGTACAGTAGGAGCTGGGCGTCAAAGGTGCTCCTTGTGCCGTAGCTGAGCTCAATGTAAAACGGCAAGTAGATGTTATTCGTTGAAAAGAAGGTGCAAAAGCTCCCCCACACGGCTCCCGTCGTCGTGGGTTGATGTGAAAGGAGATACCGCTATTGTTGTTGATTAGACAGCGCAGAAATTCCCCACGTGCAGGGGCGGGGGTTGGTGGCCGTGGGGTTGCCTTGTAGAACAGCCCACTTTCCATTTTGTCTCCCATAGATCACCGTTCGGTTAGGGGCACCGGAAATCCATTTCGTGTAACTCCCTCAAAAACAATGCATTGATACATACTCATTGCTTCCCTTACAAACCAAACCTGGGTCACCGAAGCATATGTGGCCATGCCTGGTCAACCACCGAGCCTGCACACGTGCACAGCAGTGCCACTGCTGTCGCAGCAGTGGTACGTTTGCTCTATCAAGTGGGCAAGAGCTGCTTGAGCCCCCCGACTGCTGGTTTTGATAATCTCAATAAAACCATGTTCGCATACTACAGTGGCAGCAGCATATACGTATGGATACTAGGACACTGACCGGCGCGTTTATGTGTGGGGGCTGTCTGGTGCTTTTCACCAGGTGGACAAATCGCCCCACAGGCTTCAGCTTGGCATTTTGCCCCAGCCACGGCAGTATCTGCGCTTAGCAGCCTTTTATGTTTCTTTCACTGGCTGAATACAAGTCATATCGACGCTGCGCAGGTGCACACTGCCCACAACGACACTACTGGCCAGACCACTAAGGCTTTCATGTCACCGCACATGGGGCACCAATGACATGGAATCGTGCCGCAGATGCACAAGGGCAGTCAGCCCCTGTTGGTTGCACAGGCTTGGCATCCAAGCAGACTTCTTTTTTGCTGAACAGATAAACGGAAAAGAGGCAATAAGGATGCTCTTGCTGTAAGAACTCGGTAAAAATACTTACCACTAGGTAGTATTATTGTCGCGCTCTTGCTGGCTACCCATCGATAGTGTCAATGAGTCATGGTGCCTAACGTAATTTTATACCAGCACTTCGAAGTACATTATAGAAAATATTTCGAAATACAGCGTATTTCTGCGACCTTCTACGCCCAAAAACGCGATGTACGCCATATTTGTCGTATACGGTCATGAAAAAGAAAATATCATACGTCATACTTACATACCTCGAAGTACGTTTTCATATACTTCACGTAGTGTAGTAATGCGAAGTTCATACACCACACCGTGACCCATCGCTGGTGTTAGTGTAGCTTGGTGCTTTGTTGCTGCCGTATCATCATTAACGAAAGAAACCTAGAAGGCTGCTAAGCCCAGATGCTGCCGTGGCTGGGGCAAAATGCCAGGTCCAAGTGTGTGGGCTGCATCGGTTTGTTGGCGAAATACAATAAAGCACCTCGCCAATAAGACCTCAGAAGCCATACTCAAGCCAAAAACCTGTCCCTAATTTTGGTCTGAGCGCCACCTGCGTAACCACCTGGTGGCGTTGCTGAAGGGTGGAGCACTAGACTGATTTTACTGCTGCTGTTAATTCAATACATCAGGAGAGCAGAGTAACACTACTTATTATATATAGAGTAATAGCGCTGAAGTACCACACACACAGCACACCTCCGCATGCAATAAGTTTGAACATGGAACTCGGCACCAAAGTAAGTGAGTGCATTGTTGTGTGCACATCACCTGCCACATGCACTGGCCCAGGTGCGTGCCTTCCCAAAACACGTGCCAGGGCAGGAAGAAGGTCCCTGCTCAGCACGAAAGGTACAAGCAGCGGCAGCAGCACCAGCACCAGCAGCTGGTGCTTAGCATATCTACCTTGGTGTGTACAACATACTTGTGGGGTACTTGTACGTGTATGTATACCGTAACGGTGCATGTGCATATGCACACACATGTGTACCAAATATACCCGAGTACATACCTCATAGTACTCTTGAAGTATACAGGAAGTACACGTGAAGTACCTCCAATAACATCAAGCATAGTGCAAGGCTATCGTGCCTTTCATCAACAGAGTACTGAAGGTAGCTTGAAACTTCAACTTCATTTGTAACTTCAACTTCATGAGTGCACAAACTTCAACATATCTGCTGAGCATGTTGTCCAACT
>JAULBY010012858.1:0-22882 GCA_032358315.1 Ophiocytium majus | reverse complement strand
TCTGATTTCCTGGTCACACGCACCGTGTGCAAAGGGCTTTCCGCGCCCTAAGCGGAGTTTAATAAGAGTACAGTACATACCAGGTTTACGCACAATTAACACATGATGTCAACAATAAAAGGTATGTACTTTTATTAAACTCCGCTTAGGGCGCGGAATTTCAAAGCCCTTTGCACACGGTGCGTGTGACCAGAAAAAGGGATCAGACAGGTGTAGCGAAAGTCTTAGAGCTGGCAATGCTCAGGATTGCGTACACTAAGGGAGGTCTGGCATGTTGCCAGAGCATTACTCTAATGAATTACAGCCCCATGTCCCAGGGGAATATGTACTAGTCTAGTAGTACTGAAGTACTTTGACGTTTTGTATCTGTACATGTACACACATACTTCAGTTACTGTACCTAGTACTTCAAAAGTACTTTCGAATTGATGTTACAGTAGATGCCATGTCACGTGTGGTGCTATTTGCATTGCAATGAGTCACTGTTGCAGATGCAGTGGTGACCATGACAACCACACACATCAACGATATGGCACTGACGCGTCAGATTGGTGTACAGATATTGAAGGGTAGCGTACTACTACAGTAACTAGCGTACAACGTAGGTTACTTGGTACTGCTACTGCAAATGAGTGATGTAAGTTTACACTCTCGAGTGCGTACACAATAGCACCATGATGGCTGCAGAGATTCTGAGGTCCAACCGGAGGAGACCGATGACTCCGAGTCGTTGCAACAAAACAGGACGATGTCATCCTGGCGAAGGAGACTCAGTGTTGCCTGGCAGGTGTGACTGTCACAATCATTATGTTTGCGGCATCAATGTCGTGACATGTGTTGGAGGCGAAGAATGCACTCCATCATGGCACACCAACTGCGCCACGTCTGCACGGATCCAGCCTGCACGCAGCAGCTTCAGCAAGTGAATCACTGGCAGACCATGTTTGCTGTGCTCCCGCGCTCACAAACTGCCTTCCCCACGCATCACCGCACATTATGGAGCTTCAAGGGTGACTGCTGCGCAGGTTCATGTGCCACACAGCTGCCAGCCCTTGGACTTGACGACAATGTTAGGCTCCAGAGTGTCGCCGGCCTGAATTACAACTTCTTAATCAAGTCGAAGGCCTGGCTGCAGCTGCCCTATGCGTGCTGCTTCGAGTTCCGAAACTTTGAGGTCGTCTGATAGCGCGCCGCCGGCCGCTGTTGCCCATGCAAGTACTCACATGCGTCACAGCACCAAGGGATTCCGAAATACGAATCGACACTACCGTAGCACCATGGTATATGCACTTGGTATAATACTTATTATGATAATCATGATGATAACAAAGCGTATGGCTCTGTTACAGAGTCTGTCACTTGTTTCGGCTGCTGCGTCTACCTGCTGCCGCCGCAGCAGCAACAGCCATTACTGTAGCACTGCATGCACCAACACAAACTGCCCAGTTTACACTTGGCCAGCCTCTGCTCCTGGCGCTGCTGACACTGGCTCCACCAAAGGGGGCAATTGTCGCTACTCTGCGGGCACTCCGTGCGACGCCGTGTCCTCTGTGCCGGCCGCTGGTGCATGCGCCTCGGCAGCAATAGCCGCCGCAGCAGCACGGCCGCTGCTACGCACCTCCGCGGCTGCATCGTCAAGCGTCCCGCCACTACTGCCACTGCCCGCACCACCGCCAGCAGTGCCAACATCTCCAGGCACAGCGCCAGCCGCACCTAAACCGCCATTTCCGTGACACCGGCGGGTCCAGCAGCGCCTGGCAGTGCTCCGTGCGCAACAGCGGCATGGGCATCGGCTCCATTGGTGGCTGCTGCAGGGCCAAGCTGCCCATCCGCATCTGCTGCAGCAGCACTGCCAGCACCCTCTGCGGGTGCCCCGCCAGCAGCGTCAGCCGCCGTGCCGCCAGCATGCGCTTGCAGCTTGCGCGCCACCCACTGCTTGAAGCGGTCGTAGGCGGGCGTGAAGCGCAACTCCCTCTGCGCGCGCGTGAGCGCCACCGCAAGCATGTAGGAGCGCTGAGAGCCCAGGTCGTTCGGCTCCAGCCTCTGCCAGGCATCGGAGGGCAGCGCCGCCCACTCCTCCTCGGCACGGCAGCACCAACCGCAGAGGCTGCTTGCCGCAACCACCACCAGCTCCTGTGGCTGCTGAGGCGCTCCCTGTTGTGGCTCCTGGGACAGGTTCATGCGGTCACTCTCCTGTGACCCAGGCGGCGCCACCCCTCGTGCATCCACAGGCAACCACAATGTGTTGACTGTGGCCACGGAGTCCTGGCTCGGTGACGCCTGAGACAGCTGCACGTCTGCGGCCACAGGCAACATGTCCTCCTGGCTCATTGGCGATGGTGCCAGTGGTGCTGCTGTCTGCCGGCACTGCGGCGGTGACGCGATCGCCATGGGCGACCCCAGTTGCCTGGGGGCAGCCGGTGATGCAACCGCCATAGGAGACGCAGCTGGTGCCGCCAGACGCGTAGCTGATCGCTGTTGCTGGGGCAGCAGCCGCACAGGTGTTGTGGGGGTGCTGGCGTTCGCGCGGCTGCAGGTGCAGTTATCAGGGCGCCTGCAGCCCTTTACCTTGGTGAGGAGCTCGCCAAAGTCGGATCCGAGTTGCACGCGCGGCCACTGGCGGCCCTTGGCCTGGTGCACTGCGCAGTGCCACACAGACAAACATAATATACAGTAATTGGAGTGAGCACGTCAGCGGCTGCCATAATGATTGCCACTGTCATGAGCACCTTGAGGTTGACACAATTGACGGTGGAAGTCACGGTGACAGAGCCTGAGGCCGACCCCTGAGTGAGGTAAGCCGGACCCTGAATCACCGTGACGGCAGAGTCTGACGACTGCCATGGCACAACCGGCCTCAATACATATCCTGTATCAGTCAATGTAACTGCCAAGGTCACCGTGTTGGGTGGTCCAGTTTTATTTTACTTTAGTGCCACCTACTAGTAGTGGCACGATGGTGTTGCTGATTCAAGGACACAAGGTGCAACTGGGTCTCTGCGCAGGCACCAGTTTGTTACAGTACGGCACATTAAGACACAAACACATTTAATTAACTTAGTTGTGCAAGCAGTCTGAGAGCAGGTGCCACAGTGGTCCACCACTGGTCAGTCCGCCCACACAGCACCACCACTGCAGGCACACGGTTGCAAGCCTGGCGGCTATGCCAGTCGTGCTGCAGCAGCTGTCACAGCGGCCGATGAGTTGCAGGGCAAGCACCACCACCAACTTTGAATGTCGATTTTTAACATTACTGCACACAATGCCATGCCCTCTTGCCTGTGGAGATGACAATTTGCGCATCCGCTTCGTTGCTCACGCACGCCCCGCTTATCACGGGCACCATGCCCGCAAACTGCTCGGACGTGCACGTTTTCGCCAGATCCTCAACCAGCTGGCACTGGGACATGATTGTCGGGTCCTCCTCTGTGGATTGGAGCGGTGCAGGAGGGCACAGAGGTGTGAACGCAACCGTCATACTTGAATGAAAGCGATTGAAAGAGAACGATATTCAATTTGGCGCAGTGCAGGTTTATCAACGGCAAGCAAATGAAAATTCTGGCACGCGAACAGCAGCATGATGCAATGCCGGCGTCAGCTGTGACCTGCAACACCACCACTCCCACTACTCAGAGTCTGAGGTGTGGCGAGTCAGACACAGTGAGGTGAGGTGAACCTTTCAGAACATGGTGCATGTGGCAAGACACGCACAGCAGCTCCGCCTAGGAGCTGGCGGCATTGCACTGGGAAATAATGTTATCATACACTATTTGGGAATGCACCTGAAATGCATCCCAAAGACGCGTCAAATGCATGTACAAATGCTGTTGTTTCGGGATGCATTCCTGCAACATTTCGTAAACACATTTGAAAAGTGTGCACCCGATGCATCGCAAAATACTTCTTGAAGTGGGCTTAAATGCGTTAGCCCCTGTAATGCATTTTGCCGGACCCTAGAGTCACCTGCTTCTGCCTCCTCTTTCAGCTCGTCCCAGGAGGAGAAGGTGCGCCTTTCACCGCCCACCGTCACACGCGCCGGCGTGCCGTGCCTTAGTAGGTCGTGCAGCTTCTGCAGCACATCCAGCATGTCGCCGATGTGCTGGCCGGCTCGAGTGATGATGTATACTCTGTGTGTGTTCACAATCACACAAAGCAGCCACAAGCATGCCAGCCTGAGCTGCCGTTTCACAACTCGCAGTTGCAGAAGACTGTGTGGCAGCCCAGCAGCCACAGTCTAGCTCCCGCGACAGGTAGAATTGTCAAGTTACGGTACAATGCATTGCCGGCTGGCGTACCGCTGCATACATTGTCAAGGCAAGATGCGTTGTAAAAGAGCTGGAGGGCTGGTGTACACCGCACATCACTTCATAACTTAGCACATACATAGTGGCGTATAACGTATTTTATATGTTATATATAATACGGCGTATTCCTACGTATTTCTATGCCCGAAAATGCGATATACGGCGTACTTGCCGTATAAATACGTTCATCTGCATATGTTATACGGCGTATTTACATACGTTATACGCCGTAGTACGGCGTATAATGCAAAAATTATACGCTGTGACCCATCACTACACATACACAAACGGCGGCGAATGTCCTTACCTGCGCACGGCATTAGCGACTGGCACATCCCCATTGGGAACACTGCTGGTGTCGCTTTGCTGACTGTCGCTCCTTTGTAGCAAAAGCGCAGACAGCCCCAGCACCCTCATGGCCTCCTCGATCACCCCTCTGTTGGTCGCGCACAGCACGGTGTACGGGTGGGGCATCAGGGGCGACTTGCCGCTGTGCACGATGCCGTCGAACGCGGCCCCCCACGGATAGCCGTGGGCATGTATGGTGTGGGGGAGCGCGTGGCGGCAGCTGCCACGGCGCGCTGGCGGCACAGGGGGTGCAGGTGGTGCTCGTAGTAGGTATTGACCTCGCGCGCTATGTTCTGCCCAAAGCGCCAGGAGATGGACATTGTGTACACGTCTCGCAGGCGCTGTTCGGGCGTCATGAGGTCGAGCTCCCGCTCCATGGCCATGCACGCACCTCTGCAGGCGGCAGTGCGACAGGGGCGGTACCAGCAGGGATGACGGCGGCGCGCACCATCATCACAACGCGGCGGCTCGTTGAGAAGTGCCAAACTTCAAAGCAGCTGCCGCGCATGCACACACACAAGGAACGGAGCCGCATGGGCGCGTGCTGCAAGTGCAGTTCTACCCAGTGTAGCATGCAGCCACCGCTATCACCGCTGGGAGGCAGCAAACCGCTAGAGGAACGGCCAAGCATGGCAAACGCTGAAAAACGATGCTGCAGGGCAGCACGGTTGCGCCGCCGCCCACCTGAAGTGGTATATGGACTGCAACGGTCGCCAACCAGGTAGACGGCGGGCGGGCGCACACGGTCGGGCTGTGGTTGGTTCACGCGCAGCAGACGCCTCTGCTGCATCATTCTGATGATGTCCGCCTGCACAGGCGAGAGGTCCTGTGCCTCATCTACGAGGATGTAGTCAAGAGTGCTCATAGTTGGCCAGCTCCTGCCGCCGCTTTTGTGCCAGGTCACGTGCAGCAGGCTGCAGGTGTCATCACTGCGCATATCCCTCTGCACAGACGGTGAAACAAGGCAGCATAAGACACCAGCGGAGAGGGACGGTTCATCGACCTGCTGCAGGAGTTGCGGAACCATGCGACAACCATTATGGTGGTGCACGCAGTGCATGAATACGTTGGTGGTGCAGGCAGGCCAGGGTCGCAGGCAACCAGCTTGGAGCGACACACAACAACCACACGCAAACATGGGGACATGCTGCGCACACACGCAAGCAACGCGCGTACAGAGTTCCAAACCCCTTGTGGTTCCAAACCCTCGGGCACACAACAACGAGCATGCACAAGTAAAACAGATGCTCAGCCTGAGGCTCACCTGCGTCAGCTTGAGCACCATGTCATGCGTGGTGCTCATGCCGCCCCGCCGGTGCTCCGTGGCGCACATGACCCCCCGGTCAAAGAGCGCCTGCGCGTAGCGCGGCAGGTCGTACGAAACCGCGCGCCGCGCCATCTGGAGCCTCACGCGGTGCGGCCCGTGCTGGACACCAGCATCCGGGTCCGCGCTGCGGCAGTACAGATCCAGCGTGCGCTTGGCCCACCGCACCACCCGTGCGCACTCCGCCTGCTTCTGTTGCGGCCCCCACTGCAGGTGTGCGGTCGCCACATCCTGCGTGACCCCCAGCAGCTGAGCCAGTTCACCAAGCGCCTGGGATATACCCCTGTTGTCTATGCGAAGGTCGTTGTTGCCCCACATCCGGAACTTGCGCTTGACGTAGGCGTGGGCTGCCGCGTTGGTGGTGTGTACGACGGGCCCCGTGGGTGTCGTGTACATGGCGGCGAAGCGCCCTGCAGCCTCCTCCTGCAGCTTCTTGCTGAACGTCATGTAGAGTATTTTCAGGGAGGGATGGCGCTGCAGCATCGTGGCCACCAAGCCCACCAGGGTGGTTGTCTTTCCAGAGCCTGCAGGCAGCGGACAGAGAGCACCACACCGCGCAGCAGCATTAGGTTTACACGCTGTCTGCAGGCACTGTCGCCCAGTCTTTTCCGTAGCAGCAGCAGATAGTCAGATGTTGACTAGTGACACCTGTCCCGCAGGCACGATATAATACTCGCATCCGAGCACGTTGCACCATCACCATCTCCTACCAGTGGCTGCCGCTGGCAGTCGCTAGCGGGGAGGCAGCATGGACAGACTGTGACGGTGAGGCTGTTTCAGCAGTACAAGTGCTGGCCAACCACTGGCATATGTGAGGGTTACATGACTTTTGTGAGTCTATTGCCTGTCAGCAGTTTTGGCTGCCAGCAATGGCAGGTTGCTGCCGCGTCTGGTTTGTTGAACCGGCAGGCACCGGGCCCCTACACCTACAGGTATACCTAGGGTGTCAGGGTGAAGCACGTGAAAACAAAAAACCTAAAAGGTTGCTACGTCCAGGTGCTGCCGTGGCTGGGGCAAATTGCCAAGCCGATGCGATGGTTCTGTCCACCCGGCCAACACCAGATAGCCACGCGCCGGTCAGCATCGTTGAGGGCTAGGGATGATGCAGGGTAGAATGACCAACAAGGCTTAACTTGTTCGATCATCATGATTAGTGACGGGTAAGAGTGTATGAATATTTCAAAACACATAACGTAGCTTTATAATGTATATCGAAGCAAGTGCATAAACACAGCGTGTAAATTATGCATCTCTGACCGTTTTAAGTAGGTTTTGCTGAAGTTTACATATGGTAGTTAACTAGCAGCACTGTAAATAGCACTACAGTGCACTTGCGATTTAGCTCATTTTGATTTGGTGCTGTATGCGGTTGAGTGCGGGGTCCAGAGACCTGTCACAGACCACATGATTCTGCATAAATAATGCACAATGCCCTATGTAATTAAGTGCGGGTCTTGCTTTAGTGCGGGGTGCTAGGGGTGTGACACTACCCTGCACTAAATCGCAAGTGCACCGTAATGCCTTTGTCATAGATGTGCAGTACTTGTATTATGGCCAAACGGGGGTACCCTACCCCCACCCCCTCCCCGCTCCCCTTGCCCAGGGTAGTACTACACAGTCAACCCCCAAAACATCCACCACATACCATATTGCTGCATGGTGTGTATGTCAGCTGAGACTAGTCTTACACTGGTGGACCTGGAGTTACTGTTGGCACATACACAAAGTCCAACAGGTTGCCCGCTGGGAAGGTGCAGCAGCTCTTGTGGCAGGGGAAAATGCCAGGCAACACTGTTTGACCCCCTGAGAGCCAATAAGCCCACATGCCACAGGCGCCGGTGATTACGCTTGTGACGAAGTGTGTGCTAAAAATGTTGCAGAGGAGATTGGTAATAGGGCTGTTGCTTGGCGGTGCATTTGTGCAGTATGATGCTGCAGCAGTGTTGCAAAATGGGGCTCCTGCTTGGCTGTGCATCTGCGCAGCATGCTGCTGCAGCAGCGTTGCAACCTGTCTTCTCGTCCAAAATGCCACAGCATGCTAGCACCGCCCAGCAGCAATGTAGTGCAGCTACCTCAGAGCCACGTGCCCACCAGTAAATCAAATTAGGTCGCATGCAGCTGTCGCCATGCCTGCACAGGCTGAAAGCCTGGGTGTGACATGGGCTGGGCTTGGCAGGCGCTGGCGGCGGTTTTACGGCTGCGCTGCTGCACCACCAGCAGCAGCAGCGAAACACCCCCCCTGGAGTGCAAGTACCCCCCCCCACCTCAACATCCAGTGTACCAGCCACCAATTTGAAAGCTGCTGCATGTGCTGTGACATTTGTCCAGTGTAGCAGATGCTGACGGCTTGTTGCTACACGCGTAGCATACTGCTCACCTGCTTCCAAGGTACAAACAGCTGCTGCTGCGCTGCTACAGCAGCACCGTTGTTGGGAAGTGCTTCAGAAGTAGTGATTGTTGCGCTGAGGGGTTCCCGGGCCGATTGTTAACACATGTGCATGCAACGGGGCGGTAGACGGCCTGGGCACGCGTGAGGCATCGCCAACATGCAGGGGCCATGCGGCTGCTACCACCCATGGGCTGCAGGTATGCCCTGGCAGCGATGCCTGTGCATACAGGCACATACAGGCACACGCGCCTTGTGCGTCCATACACGGAGGTCACCGTATTTTCGATGTATACAAATTACCGGTATGTTATACTACAGTAATACTGCAGAAGTACGTGAAACCGTATACACTGTATATGAGACGCGATCCGCAAGTACCACAGTTCTCCTGTCGGGTTTCGATCCGGGTGTTTCCAGAAACGCAGAACGCTGATAACTTCACCCCCCAGCAGCAGAACTGTCTGTCCTGGTGAAGGAAGGTGCGGGGGGGGGTGGAGCTGATGGGAAAAGGTCTCTGAGCCCGCAACTCTGCGGCGAAGGGACAGTCACATAGGAACGTTCGACTTTTTGTGCAGAACACCCCTAAGCGCGCGTGCCAGGCACGGCGCCGTGGCGCACGCCATACTTTGTCCGCTGTGCCCCACTACGTGCCCCTCCTGCTGCTCCACCGTGCACCTGGCGGCAGTGTCATCCGCAAATGTTACTGGCGTTTGCGTGAAGGCATTCAACAGTGCAAAATCCAAAGGCTCGCAAGAGGCCCCAACTGTGCGCACCCCCCACCCCGCCACGCACAGGCACCCTGCTGCCCCCAGCACCGCGGCACCAATGCCAGGGATGCAGCAGCAGCCTATCACGCACGCTGGGGCAGGGCGGCAGCGCTGCGGCGAGCAGCACCAGCGAAGTCATTCAACAGTGCAGACATCAACGGCTCGCACAGCCCAAAACTGTGCGCACACCCCCACCCCGCCATGCACAGGCACCCTGCTGCCCCATCACCGCGGCACCCACGCCAGGGATGCTGCAGCAGCCCATACCGCACGCTGGGGCAGGGCGGCAGCGCTGCGGCGAGCAGCACCAGCGATTCCTCTCACCGGCAGAAAACCCGACACCATTTATGCAGAAAAAAACTAGTAACTTAGGGATTGCCTCTCATAAATCAACACTTGCAAGTACAAAACGTATACATGTATCGGTACATACTTGAAGTATGTATATTTCGCATACATGACCCTGCCATAGTGCCAGTGCAAACGTATTTGCTGCTGTGGAGCCATGTGGTTCCAAGCATCTTGTGTTCTGGGCTTTGTATCAGTCATTGCACTCTATGACAATGTCTGTGGGTCTCTCGCGCACCCACCTTGCCCCAGCGCAGGTGATTCTACGAGAGACCCCCCTGCTGCACGTGGACCCCAGTAACAAGGGAGGAGTCCTATCTCAGGCGCTGGCCATGCCACGTGGCGACCCCACACGTGAGGCGCTTGAGGCCCTTGTGCAGGAGACATTCCACACGCGTTCCTTTGAGTGGCGTTACTCGCGCGACAGTGCGAGGCTGCTCAAATCGCTGAGCCGCTGGACCCACACAGGGAGGAGCCGCGCCGGCATGCCGGCTGACCTTGCGGCCGCCGCCCAGATGTCTGTGGCGCTCCAGTGTAATGGCGCCAGCATGGACTGCGAGCAGCATAGCCTGCTTGGTAGTGCTGCAGAGGGGGACACTGTCACGCCGCAACCCATTTGTGCGCTATCCAACTTCGCCATGCACGCGTGCCTGCCGAATGCGGTCTGCACCCTGCGCAACCCCCCCGGGTGCGTGACGCTGGTGGCGCTGTGCGCGGTGCGCAAGCGGGAGCCTATCACACGAATGTATGCGTCGTTCAGCACCACAGAAGACAGGCGCTCCGAGATCTGGTACAAACTGGGCTGGCTGTGTGTATGCCCCCGTTGCGTGGCGCCCGACCCCCTGACCGCGCTGCGCTGCCCGAGGCTGGGCTGCGGGGGCGCCGCTGCCGCGGTTGTGGACCTGCGAAGCGGCCCCCCCCGCGCGAACGATAGGAGCCCAGACCCCCAGCACTACGCATGTGGCGCCTGCGGACTCAACACGCTAACAGGCGCTGCGTCTCCGCTGGAGGTTGCAGCGCTGCACGCCAAGGAGGCGCGTATGGAGGACATGCTACGCCATTTTGGGCGATCACTGGAGCAGGACAAGCCCGCCGCCACCAAGGACGCGCCTCCGGCGACGAAGGCTGCCCTGGAGCTGCGCCTTCGTGAGCTGCTGAGCACAGCCGAGGAGGAGGAGCTGGCACCCACCAATTCGGTGGTGCTTCTGGCACTGGGCGGCCTTGTCAATGCAACGGAGGCGTGTGCCGGCGCCGCCATGTCCGACGAGCAGGGTGACATGCACACGGTGGCGGTGGCATGCGCTCGGACAGCGCAGCTGCGCGTGCAATTGCTACGGACGATGGAGTGCATCACTGCAGGCTGCTGCGTTGGGGCTCGCTGCGCAGAGGAACACCAACCAGAGGCTACACGGGTGAGTGATCGGCGGAGAAGCGCCACCGTCTGCGCCATGCAATACACTGATACAGTATATTAGGTATACTATTATAATCATTATGATAGTTCGAAGTCCATCAGTCACGACTGAGTGTGTGTGTGTGGCCCGTGCGCTACCCACATGACTAAAGAGTCACCCCTACAGCTGACCCCCATCTCGGTTGCTTGTGCGTCTTAGGAAGGCACGATGGTGGCTCACCACATGTGCAGCATGCTCTAGGCAACCGTGACCCTGCATCTGTTTCTCGTATGCCTAACCACAACTGTGTCAGAGGCCTGGGCCCAGAGCGGGTGCACACTCGGACGACCCATGGATCGCAGTGGACGTCACAGTTGACAACAATGTGCTGATGCTGTCAACGACTCAATGCCATGCCGCGCTCCATCCTGCCTGCCCTCTCCTTGCACGCATACACCCCCCACACGGAATCAAACGTCGCGAGCAGGGGACACAGGAGGTGCATGGCATACTTGCCATGATGTTGGCGGCATGCAGGATGGCAAGCGACGACCTCTCCATCATCAGTCCGGGTGCCTGCGTCAGCCTGCTGAGCCCTGACCTTCTGCGGAAGGGCGCTTCCCTGGTGGGCGCTGACTTTGCTGACACCATTGTTCCCACGCTCGCGCGGTACATGCCCATTGTGGAGTTTTTTGGTGGCGCCCAGGTGAGTGCTGGGCCAGGCGTGTTCTGTGACATCGCCTGCGGCACCGCCTTTCGGGCTAGGAATGCAGCACAGTGAGTAGTGCACTGCATGGTGATGTGGTGTGCTGTGGCTGCGCCAAAGTCGAACGTTGAAGCTGTGTCAGTATGCAACCTGTGTGCTCGAGGCTTGAGCGCATGCCAAGGCCCCCCACTGGCAGTGCAAAAGCCTCCGCAGTTTTAAAATACTACTACACTGTAGTAAATGTTTCATTCATGACACATATAGCTTCAAAACCTCCGAGAGTGTCAGCACCAGAAGTGACACTTGACGTTTTTCCTGCCGCGCCGATGGTGCACGCCAGGATGAACTGCTGTTGGGCCTCGCGGTTGCCACCCACACCCCGCCACGCGAGCATCCACACAGCACCAAGCCATCCTGGTGTAATGCGTGCTACAAGGTGCTGGTCAAAGACGTCGCAGCAGCGGCAGCGGCAGCTCAAGATTCAACGGGCGGGGAGCGTCCTGCGAAGCTGCGGGCATGCTCCCAGTGCGGGTACACTCGGTACTGCAGCCGGGAGTGCCAGGTACTCCACTGGGAACAAAAACACAAGCACATGTGCAAGGTGCTGAAGAACATCAAAGAGGAGGCCGCCGGCGCCCGTGAGGACGGAGACACTGGAGGCTTAGCCGGCTAAAGCCATAAGCGCGAGTGCGGGGGCGCCTTGCTGGTGCTGCTTATTCTGGGCGCTGGGTAGCGGGCTGTAGCCCTCGCAAAGTCCTGGGGGGGGGGGAGGTACCAGGCATATGACTGCCAGTGCATGCATGCTGCAGTTCGGCGATCATCGGACAAGCAGTCAAGGTGTGCTGCACATGGCATACAAGCAAATCGCGCGCCGCCGTAGCACGTACGTGCACCCTTGTTGCAATTGAACTGAGCAACTGGTTGTCCTTTGAAGACGCTGCAATTGGCCACATGACCCCTTTCAGGGTCCCCAACACCTCTAAGCCTACTGACGCCTCCTTTACAGCCCACCTGGGTGTGTCGCTCCTCCAGTGGTGTTTACTCGTGCTTGCCTCTACTGTCCTCCATGCTGTTTGTAGGAGTGCATACTGTGCACAGCCTTCAAGGTGCCGCATACCCATCGAGCTCCATTCACAGATATTGCTTCACGACTTTATACCCAAATACGTGCATACATGGGCCAGCTATACACACTTCAGAAGTATACTGTTGACCTCAACATCGAGCAGCGGCCGGGCACACCAGAAGGACCACCAGTTCATCAGGAAGCAGCAGCGCGTGGCGCCGCCAGGGGCATCCCTGCTGCTGCCCAGAGGGCATGTGTATTAGACACCCACGCACATAACATAGCATGCGGCGAGACTGTGTACACAGGGCTAAAGGTTGCTGCCAACACGGTGCCGAAGCGAAAACGTGGGCGGGGCCCGTCGATACCGGCTCTTTAACGCTGCCACGCAGTGCCATGTACTGCCGCCCGCGCTCACCCCCAGAGAGAACAACTGTGCACGCCGCCACAACAGCTGCGCGCAGCCCGCCGTCTGCTGTGCGCCCGCGCAATGGCGCACAGAACGTGTGTGGCGCATATGCTGCCCCGCCATTAGCACAGCCCGCCGTGCCGTGTGGCACAAAACACACGCGTGTACAAGGTGGGCCGGGCGGTGCCGCGACTGGTGTGCGCGCCACCGTCAGCTGGCGTCCCTGCGGGCCTGGTGGCTCCCTCAAGGCCCGCAGCGTGTGCTGGCGCGCGCACCGCACTGCACCCCTGCGGCTGAACACGCAGGTGGTGTGCTGCTGCTGCCACGGTTGCTGGGCGCGCACTGCCGGCGCTGCGCATGCGCGGGAGCCGCTAGCGTGCCGTTCGCTGCTGTGCTTCAGGTGGGGCAGCAGCGGCGGGGGGGGCGGGCACTGCCAAAGTCGGCACTGCTGCTGCCGGCAGCAGTGCACTGTACCATGGGCCCGCTGTCATTCCCCTGGCGCCAGGGCTACTGCTGTGCTGTGCTGGACCGCTTGAGGGCTCCCACTGACAGGCAAAGTGGCGCCGCCGCCAGTGCTGCCGGTGGCGTTGGTGCAAGGCGCAGGCTGTCGCTCAGGCGCAAGCGCGCGATTTGATGACGTGTCATCATTGTCCAGCAGCCGCTGGAGCGTGTTGTAGAGCTTGGCGCCGACAGCCACTGCGCACCAGCATAAGGGGGGGGGGGGACATGCGGCAGGCAGTGGTGCTCAGCAGTGGCGAAGGTGCACCGTGGCGCGTTCAGCACCTGCAAACTGGCACAAATGCCATGCCTGCCTACCAGGTTTGGGGCCAGCACAGCACACGCGCACAAGCCCCAGCAGCAGCATACAAACGGGCGTTGGCGTGTGAACAGGGAGCAAGCACGTGTGCGCGCGTGTTGCGGGTAGGCGGCGCACTCACTGCCAACGCCCGCGCGCAACGTCCCCCACCCCAGGCGCAGGCGCTGCTGCAGCAGCGAGAGCGCGGGGAGCAGCCCGCTGCGCCGCCGCATGGTGTGCGCCTGCAGACATGCGAGTGGGCGGCAGCGAATGGGCGCACGGCAGTGGAGGGCGGGGCTTGGCATCAAGCTGCGGCACCACACAGCGTGAACCATGGCGCGCAGCCGTAAACAAGCAGCCCATGCAATCCGCCTACATGCGGCGACGATTTACCCAGGTATATCCAGCGTGGCTGCTGACCGCTGGTAGGTTACGTCGCCCAGGCGCAAGTTTTCCAGTGCGGCAATGCCCTCTGCGCCTGTGAATCGTGTTGCTGTGCACACAGTACCTCGGCCGGCAGGGTCACACAGGTCTTGCCGCGGCCACAACTTGGGGCCAGTACTCTGGCTGCCGCGTCAGAGCGCGGTTGCCAGGCGACACGTCTCTGCAGACAGACAGAGCGCGGTGGCAGCCACGGTGCGCGCCAGCCCGTGCACTCCATCACACTCGGCATAGAATGCATGCACGCACATGCACGGCGGCGGTGCATGTACGGGTACTGTACTACGCATGCTCTGCCCGGCCGGCGCAACCCCCGTGCCAACAGCCAATGTTACAAGCCGCCGCAACAAATGGGTACCACAAGCACGCGCCGGGCAAGGGGGCGCAGGCGCAGGCCCACAGCACGGCACGCCGCCACAGAAGGCGAGCTTAGGCCGACTGTTATAGAGACCAGAAAGGGCGCGTGGCCAGAAAGGCTGGCCAGAAAAACCGCAAGCACGTTTGCATCCAGGGCTCGGCACACAGGGCGGGCCAGGGAGCGCCAGTAGCTATGAGAGGCCTGCAGCAGTATAGGGTGGCGCTGCCCTGCCGCCGTGCTCGTCTCGTGCTGGCTGGCGTGCCGCCACTTAGGAAATCGTACCCTTTTGATCGGCCAAACGCCGACCAAAAAAGCGGCACCTTTTGAAGGGCTCTGAGGCTGGCCAGAAAGCACCAACCTCCTAAGTGGCAGCAGGCCAGGCACTACGGGCGGGCCTGCGCCGCCGTATGCGCCTTGCCTGTGCTGGTGCGCGCCCACCACAGCCGCAGCACCCCACAGCTCGTGCCGTGTGGCGGCTGCGGGCCGCCGTTGTTGCTGCTGGTCGGCCAGGCTTTTCTGGCCAGCCTTTTTGGTCACGCGCCCTTTGGGTTCCTATAACAGTTGGCCTTAGACTGCCGTTTTGTTCCGATGTAGCCGCCCAGGGCTGAAACTTTATATAGAAACATGCGCGCTTCCCGAAGTAGTGTGTTGCCACTTATGGTATATTTGTCAACACATCGTAAACACTGATGTCTAGTGATGGGTCACAGCATATTTTTTTTATTATACGCCGTATAACGTATGTAAATACGCCTGTATAACGTATGCAGATGAACATACGCCTGTATAACGTATGCAGATGAACGTATTTATACGGCAAATACGCCATACTACATATGTATAGTATATCGCGTTTTTGGGCGTAGAAATACGTAGGGTTACGCCGTATTTTGGGCAACGTATAAAATACGTTATACGCCGTGACCCATCACTGCTGATGTCAGTGGCTCCCGATCAGTGAAGTATGCCCCCACATTCATCCGGTACATCCCAAAGGTCAAGCCTGGGCGACTACTCTGCAACAAGACGATACCCACCTTGGCCCACAGCTGCGCGAGGCCAAAAGCAGCCCGTGCAGTCCACGCACGTGCGCTCAATATACTCGGGTACACGCAGGAAGCGTGGCTGCGACCGCCGGTAGGCCACACCGCCACAACAACAACAAGACGGTACCCACCTTGGCCCACAGGTGCGCCAGGACCTCCACGTCCCGCGCGTGCGGCGCCGACGCCGGCAGCCCATACTTGACATTTCGGACATAGTTGAAGGGGCTCGACAGCATGGTGGCGACAGACGCAGCTACAAGGTCGCTCAGGAACGTTCCACCCTTCTCCGCGCGTTCCTGGCCGCCGCCGCCGAGCGCCCCCATCAGCGCGGGCAGTCTGTGGCGCAGGAGCGCAAACACGCCGCCAAAGGTGATGTCGCGCGCCAGCGTGGCGCAGATGCCCTTGGCGAAGGGGGCGGCGCGCCCCTCGTGCCACATGCGTGCAATGACCTGCGGTGGCCGGCGGCGGCAGAGGTGAAGGTAGTGCATGGGCAGGAGCGAAGGGGTGGGTGGGTGCAGGGCAGGGGAGGAGGGGGGGAGGGGAGCGGCGGTCGGTGGTGGTCGCAGCACTGGCGGTGCAGCGGCGTGACGTGGGCTGACTGGCAGCAGCAGCAGCAGCGGCAGCAGCCGCGCAGAATAAGGAGCAGTGGCGGCGGCGGCGGCAGCGCCAGCAGTGGCGGCAGCAGCAGCCGCGGCAGCAGCAGCAGTATGAGCCGCGCCAGCACCAGCAGCCGCAGCAGCAGCGGCGGCGGCAGCCGCGGCGACAGCAGCAGCAGCACCGCCGCCACCACCAGCAGTAGAAGCAGCAGCACAGGCTACGTGTGACCCAGCCGAGCAGCACGGGAGCAGCACACCACATTGTAAAATGCGCACCTGGTGGTAGCGCATGTGGGGGGCGCTCCACAGGGCGTACTTGGCGGACGTGAGGGGGTTCATGATGACCGCGTTCACCGCGCCCGCCGCGCTGCCGGCCAGAAAGTGGGCCGCGCGCGGGTGCTCCGGCGCCAGGCCCCGCGCCGTGGGCATAAATATCTCTGGCGTTTGAGTGTGATGAAGCACACGGTTAGGCAGGCAGAAGCATGTGGCACCAACACCAGATGTGAGAGCGGGGTGCGTGCGTGCGCGTGTGCAGGACCGTGTGCTGCAGGGCCGGTCACACTTCAACTTCGAAGTATACTTCAACAAATACGGTCCCTACATGCAGAGTCGCGTGGAGTTCGAGTACATACTTCCAAGTAAGTCACAGAGAGGGAAGCGTGTGTGCACACCAGCTACGCTGCGGAGTGTATATGGACAAGGCGTCGACTACGCAGCCTGCGCGGCGGCGGTGGCCGGCGGGCTGGCGCCTGGAGGGCACAGCAGCAGTGGCATGTGCCGGTAGGCAGCCAGTTGGGGGGCGAGATGGCCCGCCACTGCATGAAGCTGATGTGGTGTGCTAATTGAAGGCTGACTTGCACATTGTGGCCGTCACTCAGGCAACAACGTGCGCTCCTGGTGCACGTAGACACTTGTTAGCCGCTGCACGCGCGGGCCGCACGCGACCTGCTGCTCTATAGGCAAAAGTTGCCTTTTATTGTCCGCACGGATGTGTACATTTGGTAGTGGGTGATGTGCGTACACTGCGGACCTTCAAGCGGGAAGTAGAGACCGCCGCTGATCATGCGCAGGAAGACGGACTGGCTGAAGCCGCGGTACGGCGACCGCCAGTTCTCCGGATTGAGGAACCTTCTTCGGTTCGTAATCGACAGATAGAGCGCGCGGTCCCTGCAGTGGCGCGACAAGGCAGTGCAGCACACATCCAGCAGCAGCAGCAGCCTGAGCATGCATTTTTAGCAGAGCTGTGCCATCAGGTGCACTAGGCGGCAGCCCGCCAGCAGAGCGCCACGCTCCGGGTTACAGCGCATGCGCATGTGTTGACCAGCAGACGCGGTGTACAAAGGCAAGACTTAAGTGAGTGCAGGCAGCGCGGTCGATGCAGTGTGCGGGCGCTGCAAGGGCGTCACATGGGGTTGACAGGCCACACAAGTACAGTGTTCGGTGCAGCAGGTGAGTGCGGTGCAGCATGTGCTCAGTACAACTGCACCGCATGTGACACACAGGGAGCCGGAGGTAAGATAAGAAAGTATAATGTTGCAAAGGGGGATGGTATCCGAAGAGTGGGCTTAGGTCAACTCGAACAACTGACTTTACATCTGATAAGAAGCAGTGGCACCTGATGCATGTGCTACCCCAGCGGGTTCACAGCCAGGGCGACACAGAGAGGGTTGCCCAAGGCCACTCCACGAACACCTGGACGCATTGGCGTCCGGGTTGTGAACAGCGGCGGCGGCAGCCGAACCATGCACCGACCCATCCACGCGTGATGCAGAGTGCAGACATCACCAGCGCGGCTGGTGGCGGCTGCAAGCGCATGCTGTGCGGTGAGCGGCGGTGCCACGGCTAAAAGTAGTTCAGTTGATCCGCACTTGTGGATGCGCAGTCATGCATGCCGCCTTGAAGCGGTGGAATGGTCACACTGGGCCATGTAGACAATCAAAGCCATGCAAAGTAAAAAGGAGTACAACAAATAGGAAGCTGTGAGCAACCGCCAGCTACTGGAGTTCTACTTGGCACGGCGGGTCGTCTGCTACAAGTACTATGGTGGGCATACGAGGCATGATCATCTTTGAACGATCGTCTGTGATGCATGATCATCTGTGATGCCACTGCTCAGCTTACCCACTGCAACGCGTGTGTGTGCCCTGCTTGCTGGACCTGCCGCCACGGCACAGTGTCGGCGCCCACATTGCCACTGTGGCAGCAGCATGCTGCAGCATAGCGATCACTGCTGCCGCAGCAGCTGAGGCATGCTGCCCCCGCATCTGCTGCTGCACCATGGGCCCTGGACTCCTCTTGTTTTGCAGCACACGGCGTACTGCTCAGTGATGCACCCAACGCCACTGCTGCTGCAGTGCAATGCCAATTGGTCTGGATTGAAGCAGCTGTTGGGAGCTTTCTCGTTGAGTAAGCGCGCCACTATCGAAAAAACTTGGTGGCACAGCCAGGAGCCAAGCCAAAATGTTGCAGGCCCAATTCAATGGGCTTGTCTAAACGCCGGCACAGGACAATTGCTGGCGGCAGCAGTTGATTCAAAGGCCAAATGACAATAGAAACCAAGTACCTAATCCGATTCGCAGCAACTGCTGATGCAAACCTGATGCTTATAAATGCTCTCTGCTGATGGAGTGGTGCTGCAACCTCTGGCTTCAATCTGCTTGCTGTTCGCCCTTTGACTGCTGCGGCCACCAGCTACCTCTGTGCTGTCCGTTTGTGAATGCAGCGAAGGCGGTGAGCACTGTACTGCGTGCTACCGGAGTGAAAGCAGAGGTGCTTCAGGCTCGCAACACTGGGAAGCACGCCACGTAGCAGCCGCTCACCATGGGTTGAACAGTCCTGCCTGAAGCGCCCCACTGGCGAGTCCACACAGAACCTTTTGGGCACTGCTGGGCTTTTTCTGGGCTTCATGGCTGCAGCCAGAGCTGCTGGCCATGCCGCAACGCGCCACCACCCGCCACCGCCCCCCTCCCCTCTCCCCACTGCCGAGCCAAGGTTTCTGTGAAGTTTTGCTATGCGGCGGCAACTTCAACACCAACTTCAAGTGTCACACAGCACACGTGTGTGTGTCACTGGTGCTGCGTGCTCTGCGAGCTGCCTGCATTGCGCTGGCGCTGCGGCAGAGAGGAGCCATTTGGCTTTAGCTGAGGGGCAGCATCATGGGTGACCGTGGCACAGGGCAGCAGCAGCCGCAGCAGCATCAGCAGCCGCAGCAGCCGGCGCAGTACCAACAGCAGCAGTACTACAGCCCGCCAGGGCCCTATGGCTACATGCAGCAGCAGCAGCACCAGCCATACCTCGGCCATCCGCCCCCCAACCCATGGGCCCTGATGCAGCAGCACCATCAATACCAGGCCCAACACTCAGGCCCGCAATATGGTTACCCAGGCTACTACGTCCCCCCTGCTCTGCCGGCACAACATTATCAGCCGCCACCACCATTCGGCAGCGGCGCAGCCGCGCCACAGCCCCCCCCCCCCAGCTACACCTGCCACAAGTGCGGGGGCAAGGGGCACTGGATTTCAGAGTGTGCTGGTCCCCCTGCAAGCAAAAAGCAGAAGGCAGCGAGCGGCGCAGCACCAGCACCAGCAGCGGCGGCGGCGGTGGGGGCGGCGCAGGCGCGCGGCGCGCAGGCCGGCGGGCACCATCCGCAGAACTTGAAGCGGCAGCAGGGCGTGGGCGCTGCTGTCAAGCAAAAAATGGAGGACGGGGAGCAGGGGGGTGCAGAAGGGGGGGGGGGGGGGGGGGGGGGGGGGGGGGGGCGGGGGGGGGGGGGGGGGGAGGCGCGTGTGCACCGGTGGCAAGTTAGCAGAAGGCGCGCCAGCACCGGTGTCGGCGGCATCAGCATCAGCATCAGCAGCAGCAGCACCGGCAACAACAGCAGCAGCAGCAGCAGCAGCAGCAGCACCGGCGGCACACCAGCACCGGCGGCGGCGGCAGCAGCAGCAGCAGCAGCACAAAGTGGCGTGCAACCATTGTTGAGCGCGGACAAACACGCTCAGTGAGCGGGGTAGCAACACGCGCGCGTGCGGTGCCGCACTGTGTACGGAGCACACCAGGCACATGGGCCGCCGTGCGGCGCCGTCTCTGGCAGCGGCATGGCCGACAACAGGTCGCCGCGGGCAGCGCATGCACACCCCACAAACCTACTGATTTGGAGGTGCGCTGCGCGTGTGGCCAGCAACCGCAGTGGCCACGCGGCCACTTGCCAATGTGCGCCTTGGTGTTGTAGGCGGTGAGCCCGCAGATGGTGCCGCGCGCGTCCTTGCGCCAGTACGGCGCAAACAGCCCCGCGAACGCCGGCACAAAGTACACGCCGCCGTTGTCATCCACGCTCCTGCAGGAGCGCGCGCGTGGGTGGGTGGTGGCGGGCGGGCGCCGTGCAGCAGCCGGCGGCATGCGGCGGGTGGCAGCGGCGGTGAGCGTCATGCACTGCACGTGCATCAGGGTAGTGGTGTGGAATTGTCTGAGATCGCCACTATCACCACTCTGAAGTGGTTGACAGCCGCCAGGTCAAAAGACACGGTGGCCACATGGGAATGCGCGTGTGGTGAGAGGCCACACAGGCGCGACCGTCACAGGCGGGCTTGCCCGAGAGGAGTTGAGGCGGGCGGCGCCGCGTGCCGGTGTTCTGGCAGCCAGCGGGGTGCAGCATAAGGCACGGGCGCCACCAAAAGCAGGGCAGCAGCAGCCGCAGCAGCGCTAGTGACGGACAACAGAAGTGCGGTGGTCGGCGGCAGCAGGAGCAGCAGCACACGCAGACTGCCGCTGCAGAGGCGGAGACCTTGTGCAAATGCTACATGGTGGTGCCGCACTATAGTCCATACTATACACTAGAAGCAGTATAGTGCCGGTATGCTACTGATACTATCAGTGAGCACTCGTGCGCACCTGGCCAGCGCTTCGATGTCGGCCGTGTTCTGAAAGAGCCCGAGGTTGTCTCGACACCACTGCACGGATGACCCCGCGTAGGCGATGCTGCCCTCGAGCGCGTACACGCACGGGGAGGAGCCCAGCTTGTAGCCGACGGTGCTCAGCAGGCCATGCGTGCTGCGCGCGCAGGAGCGGTGGCGCCGCAGGTGCAGCGTGCAAGGGTGGGCGTGGGGGTTCGGGGGTAACTGCCGCGCCCGCGGCGGGTTGGCGCGCATGCAGGCAGTGTACTGTGGTGTCTGAAGTTGATTGTGGTGCGTGGCAGTGCCTACGCAGTGTGATGAGCAGCCTTGGGCGGCGGGGCAGGGCTGGTGTGGTGGAGCGCGCACCCTGTCCACAGTCGCACACCGGTGCAAAGCGCAGCGGGTGGGGCCGGTGACAGCAGACATTCACACCGGGGGGAGGGGGGGGGGGGGGGCTTGCCTTGGCACAAGCGACTCCCCAGTGTTCATAAGGATGAATGCGCCCGTGCCGTACGTGCACTTGGCCGACCCCACGTCAAAGCACGTCTGTGGCAACAAGGAGAGGGGGAGCGGCGGCACGGTTGGGATGACTCCGCCTTTAGTCGACGCCGCATGCCGCACACGCACACAGTGTACTTGTATTGAAGTGAGCTCCGCTTGGGGCGCGGAAGGCCGTGTGCACATGACAAGCGTGAGTGGGAACAACATGCTCAAGCATGCCGCTCTCCCAGTGTACGTTGTGCGCAGCCAGGATGGACGCAACACAGCGGTTATGATGCAGACGCGCAGTGGCACACAGGCTGGCGCCCACGCAGGCAGCGCACAGAGGTAAGGGCCCGCAGTGCGCCGCCACCCTTGGCGGGCACGCGCTCTGGTTCAACTTCAAGTTTCTCACTTCAAGTACTTGAAATGAGAAACTTCAAGTACTTGAAATGATAAACTTCAAGTACTTGGATGAGCAAATCCAAGTACTTGAAGTTGGTGTCATGTGTGTGGTGCGGGACCGGCGACAGAGGGCGCACCTGGCCAAACAGTGCCGCCTGCTGGTCGCCGAGGATGCCCGCTATCGGCACGCCCGCCAGCACGCCCGTGGCCTGCCCGTACACCTGTTACAGCACGAGGGGTGCGCACAGGCAGCAGAGCAGCCATGTGGACCGGTGCTGAGCACTGGGTGGGGGTGGGGTGGGGCGGACAGCGGCGGTTGCGGCGGCGGCAGGCTTTGCCAGACCGCGCCATTGCGGAAGCGTGCGGCGGCGACGGCGAAGGTGGAGGCTGGGGCAGCGGCGGCACCCAGTGGGTTGGTCCACAACAGTGGTACAAGAGCTGGTAGCAGTGCTGGTGGACGCAGTGGAAAATCGTGGTGGGGTCCGGCACACACGTGGAGGACGGGGGGGAGGGGGGGGACGGGCGCCAAAGGCTCACCTCGCTGCTGCTGCGGATCTCCGGCAGCATGCAGCGCGGCACGCCGAACGCCTGCAGGAGGGCGTCGTCCCACTGCAGCGTGCGCACGTTCATGAGGAGCGTGCGGCTGGCATTCGTCACGTCCGTGGCAAACTGCGCGCCGCCCGTGAGCTGGCGTGGGCGGCATTGCGTTGGCCGGCGCAGACGCGGCGGCGGAGGCAGGTACATTCAGCGCAGAACGCAGCGGCAGCAGCAGCAGCGCCGGCGGCGGCGGCGGCGGTGGCAGCGGCGGCGGCGGCG
>JAULBY010012847.1:0-22895 GCA_032358315.1 Ophiocytium majus | reverse complement strand
GCACCAGAATAATGATTTGCAAAACTTTTCTGTCTGCTACGTGCAATAGGGAAAATACTTGTGGAACTAATGGTACTTTTAAAAGCGCATAATTCGGGAAGCTGGCTTTTTCCCTCGAGTTGAACCCACTGTTATGTGGCTCAGTCCCTGTGCCAGTTTTGACGCAGGTGGATGCCACCGACCGCCGGCAAAACTAATCCTCCAACAGCGTGCTTGCTCGCTGCCGCCAGTCATGTGCTAAGCGCGCACCTTCGTTCTGCTAAGCAAACCGTGCCGCGCCAGCCCGCAGGCATGGTCCCAGCGGTTGACCAAGCGGGAGTGGACCCACGTTTCATTGTCAGTACAGTGCTGTGCATGTGACACGCTAGCATGCAGCTGAGCACCTTGTGCCTGGAACCATTTGTTGAATCATTCCTGCAACCGTTCTCGGAACCATTCCTGGAACCATTCCGAACCGCAGGCGGCGTTCCCGCTGCTGAGCATGCACGCACCCTTATCCGGCTGAGCACCTTACACCTGGAATCATTTGTTTAACTGTTCCTGGAACCGTTCCTGGAACCGTTCTTACCCGCAGGCGGCGTTCCAGCTGCTGGAGGAGCGGGAGTGGAGCGCGCAGCAGGCGGCGGGCGTGGGCCTGAGCGGGTCGGACGCACCGCCTCTGGCGTCAGGGGTGCTGAAAAAGGCGCACAATCGGTATGTGACAATTGAAGTTAGAAATTAAAGTTGGGCACCGCATCTGGCGTCGGGGGTGCTGAAAAAGGCGGATAATCGCTACGGGACAGTTGCAGTTTGGGGATTTAAATTGGGGGTTGAAGATTGAAGTTAAGTTTTGAATTGAGGCTAGAAGAGTTGAAGTTGTGAGGTGGCAGCAGCAGCGGCAGCAGGGGTGTTGGCAGCCAGAGCAGCACCAGCGGCAAGACAGAAACAGGAGCAGCACTCAGTGTACCGCACTGCAGCCGTGTCCGTGACTCTTTCCCGTACCCCATCACTGACGGATGCACTGTCCATACACTGTGTTTGCCATGACACCGCCCCACCCCGGCCACTTTCATTGGTTGGCATTACATGGACTGCGTGCAGGGCCTTGGGCGGCATGCACACGGTGACACGGTGACGTGGAAGGGCAAGGTGGTGGAGGCATATCGACTAAGTATTATCAAAAAGTAGGGAGTGGATGGCACCAGTACTTCAGTTGTGGCAGGTGCATCGTAGTCCACCCTTCACAGAGCGAGGTTGACAATCCCACCCTTCAAACCGCTGCATTGCCACTGACTCCCCCCCCCCCCCTCCTCCCGCCCATCACCGTGTGCACCACACATGGCGTTGTGTGCACGGCCTTGGGCGGCATGTGACGTGGGAGAGCAAAGCGGTAGAGGCACATCAACTGAGTGATCTCAACAAGCAGGAGTATAGAGTAGGTTGTGCCCAGTACTTCAGCAGTGATAGGCGCATCCTACTGTAGACCACCCTTCGCAGAGCCACGTTGGCAAGCCCACTCTTCAAGCCGCTGCGTTGCCGCTGAATCGCCCCATCCCCCTCCTCCCGGTCATTGCTGACACCACATGTGAATGGGGTTGTGTGCAGACGGTGACACCTCACACCTTGTGCGAAATTCGAAGTATAGCTTTCCGAGCCCAAAACGGATATCAGTGGAAGTCCAGTACCGTGGCTTGCTGGTGAGCCCCCCCCTCCATTGCCCCTCCCCGCTGTTTTTTTGGTTGTTGCTGCTGCTGGCACCGCACATGGCGATGTGTGCAGGGCGCTGGGTGGCGTGCAGACGGTGACGTGGAAGAGCAAATTGGTGGAGGCGCGTCAACTGCGTGATCTCAACAAGTAGGGAGTGGATTGTACCAGTAGTTCAGTAGTGGTAGGTGCGCCCTATTCCACCCTTGACCGGGCAGGGCTGACAAACCCACTGAAAAAAGCCCCCCTTCAAACCGCCGCGTTGCCACTGACCCCCCCCCCCCCCCCCACTGCTGCTGGCACCACACATGGCGTTGCGTGCAGGGCCCTGGGTGGCATGCAGACGGTTACGTGGAAGAGCAAGGCGGTGGAGCTGCGGCGAGGCCTGTTTACGTATGCGGACCAGTCGCTCGTGCTGGGGCGCAGCAGCAAGATCATACTGCTGCACCGCGGCTTCTGCACGTGCGGACCCGTGTCGCAGGTATGGTGTGTGGTGGTATGGCGTGCGCACATTGCATGTGCCGGTACTTCCTGGTATCCTTGAAGTACACCGCAGCTGTCTATCAGGTTATTTGCCCGTCTCGCAGGCACGCAGAGTGTGACATGCTGAAAGTGCGGCTCGGTCTCGCAGGCGCGGCCGCGCCATGGACTGCGCACATAGATTCCGCACATACTACTACTTTTTTTTTTTGGCAGTCGTTTGTGACAACAACTTGTGCATGACATACATGTGCTTCTATTGAACTCCGCTTAGGGCGCGTCGAGTCCTTTGCACATGGTGTGCGTGTGACCGGAAAAAGCATGATCACACCTGCTGCTGCTAGCGCACAAGCTGGCAATGCTCCGCAGTGCGAACATGCACATGTACTTCGAAGTTTTCACATCCGGTGGGAAGGTCACAAAAACAGACACGCGGCCTGAAACACTGTGCATCAGCCGCCCGAGCTCGCAGGATTGGCCTTGGTGTGATGTGCACGGATACACCGCATAGAACCAGGGTGTGTCTGATGGCAACGCCTAGAGGTGCCGCATTTGAACCGGTGCGAACACCAGCTGATGCCGCACGCAGTGTGCCTACGTAGTTTTTCTAGCATCACACTTGTGTAGTCGCATAGCCTACTGCCGTGCATTCACGCACATCTGACTTACCTTGGCTCATTTTTTGCACCGCTGCCGATCGACAAATCTGTACGTGGCAAACAGGCCACACGCCGAAAATGCGAGACGGACAGCCAACCCCCCACTGCCTGGTCACAACCTCCCCCCTCCCCACTCTGCATTCACCCACAACTGCCTTTTTTTGGTGTTGCCTTTTGTTTTCCTTTGTTTTGCTCTTGTTGTCGCTGACTTATCGACAGCTGCCGGTGGCGAGCGGTTTCGGCAGCGGTGTGGACAGCTCGCACGACGGCTCGCGGGAGTCGCCAACGCCTACCAACCGAACAGGTTGGGAGACAACACGCGTCTGGCCATTCTAACACTAGCCCCACAAGTGCTGGCGCCATTCATTGGCTAGACCGGGAACTTGAGCAGACACCACGTGCCTACCCTGCTACACGCACTCTCTGCTGTTCCGCGACACCGAGCGGCTGTCATGGAGCGCGGTAGCGCGACAAAGTGTCCCCTCTCCTGTCTGTGCTGTCCTCCACTCCACCCCAAGTCCCTGTGAAAGAAACCAAAAAGGTGACTGAGCCCAGGTACTCCCGTGTCTGGGGCAGAAAGCCAGGCCGAAGCCTGTGTGGTGATCAATCCACTTGGTCAGAACCAGTGGCCCACACCCCTTGTGTTGCGCGTGCCTGCCTTGGGCACGCACGCACTCATGCACTGTCTGCTGTTCCGCAACACGCCTGAGCCGCTGGCATGCAGCATGGTTGCAGAACGTCCTCTGCACTGACAGCAGAGGCGTGCATTCGCCATCCTTACGCTTGTTTTGTGGGCTGTGGTTGCGTGTGAGTACAGGGTTGCGAGGCAGCCTGACCCGTAGTCCCAGCATCGGCGGCGTCAGCAGTCCCGGGGGGGGCATGTTTGAGATAAGCGTGGCAGGCGGAGTGCGCCGGTACTGGGCGGCACAAAACAGGTGCGTAGGGTGTTCGTGCTCACGTTCGTGTTTTAATTATTGAATGACTGCAGCGTCAAATGTATTATGTTCATGTCTTCACATTCATGATCAGCGTGGCGGGAGGGGCGCGCCATGTACGTGCGGGCAGCCCACAAGGTGTTTGGAGTCATGTTCATGATCAGCAGTGTCTGTAGGTGTTCATGTCCATGAATTTGTGCTTGTGATCAGCATGGCGGCAGGGGTGCGCCGGTACTGAGCAGCAGAGAACAAAACAGTTGTGCACGGCCATGTGTCCATTGGTGGACTGTGCGACACAAAGCATCACGCTCCCTGAGCGTCAAAGGTTTGATGACCGGCAAGTGAGGGTGGGTGGGGGGTGGTTTCAACTTCTAACCAATCACAGCAAGTTGACGGCAGGGTTGAGCCTTTGCAGGCCTTGTCATGGTGTTTTGCCCCAGCCACTGTTGCGCTTTCCTTTTGCTTGGTAATCGCTTTTTTGTCACACGTACCCGGCGTGCCTCTCAGCTGCTCTGTGTGTGTGTCACTTGCCCTGCGGTGCTGGGGCAGGGAGGACTGCAAGCGTTGGGTGCACGCCATCAACGCGGCCATGATCGACCGCCCCATTGACCCAGACGAGACGGAGGCGCTCCAGATGCCGGAGGTAAGCGCATAGCAACGGTCATTCGAGACATTATTAAACGAATGAGTACTTGAAGTAGATACTTCTGAAGTGCATACCCTACAATGGTACTACTAAATGATCGACCGCCCCATTGACCCAGACGAGACGGGGGCGCTGCAGACGCCGGAGGTAAATGCATAATTGAAGTGGTTTGAGACAGTATTAAATGAATAAATACTTCTGAAGTACATACCATACATGCATACATAAAAGTACATACCTGGTACCTTAAAATACTTCAGTGGTAGTGAAATGATCGACCGCCCCATTGACCCAGACGAAATGGAGGCGCTGCAGATGCCGGAGGTGAGTACTTTGAAGTACCTATGTAACAACAGCGGTTTCAAGTAGGAATAACTGAAACAAACACATACCCTGAAGTATGTACTTCCATTGAAGTGAACTGATAAAATACCGCCCCATTGACCCAGACTAGATGGAGGCGTTGCAGATGCCGGAGGTGAATGCATAACAAAACTTGTGTGAAATAGGGTAAATAACCAAAATAGATAAATACACATACTTCGAAGTACTTCAGTAGAAGTACCTTGTACTTCGCAGTATTAAAATGAGATAGTACCTCGAGTATTATGATGGACACGAAACGAGACCAAACGGAGGCCCTCCAGATGCCGGAAGCAAGTGCGTGACACTAGTGATCGGAAACGTTTCAGCACTCTCTGTGACATAGTGAAAGAAACCAAAAAGGGGACTGAGCCCAGTTACTCCCGTGGCTGGGGCAGAAAGCCAGGCCGAAGCCTGTGTGGTGATCTATCCACCTGGTGAAACGAATCAGACAGCCCCCACACCTACACGCGCCGGTGAGTACCCTTAAGGGCTAGGGATGCTTCCGAGTAATACAACAAAGGCTTACTTGTCGGTGGCGCCAGGAGGTGGGCGCGGGTGCGGCCAGGCCGACAAACGCTCACCGTTCAACCATGTGTGCCAATCTGGCTGGGAGCGGGTGGGTAGGCTTGCAATAGCTGCTATGTGGTGCGCGCGCAGCATCGCTAGCAATCACATCATTATACCAGTATCAAATTTCTTCGACGTACTTGTACCACTATACTTGTTGAAGTATACACATGTATTTCGGAAGCTGCATGTTTATACCACTTTGAGTAAGTACTGTGCTGCCCGGGCGTATATGTACCCCTTCCCAGTCCTGTGCCAAGGCTCCTGAGAGCTGTTTTTGCAACATTTTGCAACTGCGCCTCAGGCCCGCAAGTACCGGTATCAGTTGCTGACCAGAGGTATGTGCTGCCGCATGTGCTCAATGCCTGACATCAGTTGCAAGTAAGAGTTCATGTGTAGTGCCAGGTAGGAACTGTGGCGGTATGTGTGGCACCAGGTTGCATTGCACACGGTGTGAGCCAACGCACCACCACCGCATTGCTCGCCGCGCCTGACATAATGCACCTAGCAGCAGCAGCAGCAGCAGCAGCAGCAGCAGCAGCAGCAGCAGCAGCGACACGCACCTTGCCAGCGGTCGCGCAGCACACAGAACCATTATCATTCAACAACAACCCCACACCCTTGTACCACCCATCCTCCACCCAAAACCCCCCAGCTACCGCCACCAGCCTTGAGCCGCACGGCGCCGCCCCATCAGCTAACAACGCAGCACCCCTGCTGCACCGCCTGCTGCTGCTGAGCGCGCTGCGGCGTCAGCTAATAACGCAGCACGACTGCTGCGCCGCCGCCTGCTGCTGAGCGCGCTGCGGCGGCGGCTCCGGCGGCGGCGGCCCGTGCAGCGCGAGCGCGCCCCTCATCTCCTCCTCCAGCAGCGCCAGCGCCCAGTTCTCCTTGCTGCCCGCCGCGCTGCACCCCCCCTTGGCGTCCACGCACGAGTACATGCCCCCCCCCGCGGGGTAGGACATCTCGCCCACAAAATACGGCGGCGCGCTGGCGTACGCCACCGCGGGGGGGGCGTAGGGACCCGGCGGCTGAGGCATTGGCATGGCTAGCGCGTGCGGCGGTGGCGGCGGCGGGGGAGGCGCGTAGCCGGGGACAGAGGCGCCCATCGGGGCGGCCATGGGTGGCACTTGGAGGGGAACGGCGGCAGCGACGGGCACGCTCGCTGGCGCCATGCTGTACTTGGAGGCCTCGGGCGGAGCGGCGCCGGCGGGGCTGCTGGTGCCTGCAGTGATGCCAGGGGCGGCGGTAGAGGTTGCAGCGGCGGCGGCGCCGGCAGTGTAAAGTGGGTGAGCGGGGTTTGGTGGGTGCGTGGGCGGCTGTGCGGTGAGGCGGTGGTGGGTGCGGCGGCGGTGGTGTGTGGCTGTGGTGCGTTACGCAGGCTCAAGGGTTCACGCGTTTGGCTGCGTGCGGGTGCCGCATATGCACAACACATGCTTGCAGCAGCGCATGCGCAACCAGGCCTAGCTGCTCTGTGGCAGCGCAGTGCCCTCGGCAGCAGACACCAACCTTGCTCAGCAACGGTAGCAGCAGCATCAGTTGTGCTCCGAACAGCTGTATGGTGTGCTCAGTCAGTGCACACACACTACGCAGTATAGCGTCCACAACAGCAACAGCCAAACCGCGGCACATGTGTGCGCGCTGAGGAAGCTGGAATGAGCCTGCTGGCGCCGACTGCCCTTACAGCAGAAGCCCGCCACGCGCCACTGACGCACCCTCCGCGCCCTCACCGTGCAGTATGGCCTGCTCCACGAATCACCCCACCCACCATGCTCAGCAGCAGCCACTCAGGCTCAGTGCTCAGCGGCAGCAGCAGCACCGGACGAGCTCAGCAGGCGTCCGCCCAGCCACACACACACACCACACACCCTCACCGTGCAGTATGGCCTGCTCCACGAGGCACCCCTCGCGCCCCAGCGGCACGGGCTCCGCCATCATGCGCATGACCTTGCGCTCGTGGAAGTGCGTCGCCCAGTGCGCGACCGCCTTGTAGACGAGAGCGCGCTCGCCGTCGCTGAGCTCCTTGCGGCCGTCGCTCTCCCAGCGGTTGCGCTGGCCCGCGAGCGTGCGCGTGGTCATGTTGAGCCAGATGCTGGAGACGCGCACCTGGCCGCGGATGACCGCAAAGCCGCCTGCTCAGCAGAGCGGCAGTCGTTTTCGCCAGCGGCGATTTAGCAGCGGCGGCGGTAGTTTGGCCGGACTTGTCCGGTGCTAAGACCCGGGAACTGCAGCAGAGCCCAGCAGCGCACACAGCGCGCAGCGCGCTGTGCGTGGGCTGTGACCAGCCGTCTGTCGCTACCATAGTTGCTCACATGTTCGCTGCCTGCGGTGGCTGCGGCGCGCGCTGCCAGTGCAGCACTGCCGCTGGGCGCTTTGTGAGTTCGCCAGGCAGCAAAAGGCGGGGTGAGCATGGGGGCAGGACCAGCAGCTGTACGGCGCCGGCATGCGAGGCGCAGCAAAGGCGAAGCGAAGGCGGAGGCGAGCGGTGCTCCATGGCCGGCATGGCGGGCACATTTGTGCTCAGCAGCACCACAGCGCGCACACGCAACTCACCGCAGCACGCGGTGTTGTTCCTGAAGTCCTCGCCGCACAGCCGCTGGAAGAGCGCGTCGTGCACCTTGCCCTCGCCCGCGCGCTTGAACTCGCGGGGGTCCCACCGCGTGGTGTCCTGTATCATCACGTAGAAGCTCTTGCCCTTGAAGCCGCCGCGCGTCTTGTCCGTGAGCTGCACCCACTCGTGGCGGTCGTCCTTGTGGTAGATGATGAGGCCCGCGTAGCTCGACGAGGGGTTGTACAGATCGCTGAAGAAGCTGAGTTTTATGCCCAGCTGCGGCCCGCGCTCCTTTTTCGCGCCGAGGTAGATCTTGTGGAAGTCTTTTTTGCCCATTTTTTTCTGTGAGTGGCGCTGCGCGGAGCCAGCGGTAAGGCACAGCGCTCACATGATTCAGTTCATTGGGGAGTATAGCACTGGCGAATGCGCAGTGGTTTCAGGTGTAGGTGGAGGTGGATCTTGTGGAAGTATTTTTTACCCATGTGTGCGCGCTGCGCTGCGTGCCGAGGTGGCAATACAGCCGCAGGCCGCAGCCGCGCCAGGGCACCAGGTGAGATTAGCACCATGCCCGCATGAAAAGTGCAGGTCACACCCCAGCCAGGGCAGCTGCTGGGCTCAGCAGCTTTGCAATTGTCTTCTTAAATGAGCCAGACCATTGACGAAGAAACACAAATAGGCGCCTTTGCGGCTGCTATGTGGCCGTGACACTGTGTGAAAATCGTGTGAGGTCCTGCATTGCGCACGCTGTGTGGCACAGTGTAGGTGTGGGTGCTCTGGAACCTGTGCCACTGCAGGGGTGACTGAGCCTTTAATCAGCGCTGCCAAATCGAAGGACATCGCGTGATTGCGGTTGCAGTGCTGGTTGACACTGCCACATGCAGTCATTATTGCCTGAGTGAATTGGTGCAGCGAGTGTGCAACACCGAGACATGCCTCAAACCCGCCACTGTACCTGCCGGCCTGCGCCGTGTCAGCCGCCGTCAGCCCGCCTGTGCCACCGCCGCCGCCGCCGCTGCTGCTGGTGCTGGTGCTGCCGTCGCCGGTGCTGCTGTTGCTGCTACTAACTGCTGTTGCTGCCGCCCCGCCGCCGCCGCTGCTGTTGTAACTGCTACTGTCGCTGTGCACGTGTTGATGCCGCTGCGTTGTGTTGGGAGGGGTTGAAAGCGATTTCTGGTTTGGCTGTTGCTACGCGCGTTACGTGGCGCAGGATGCACCCCGCCACAGAGTATGTCGACGTTGCTGGTAAAGGGTGGCGCAGGCAGCTACACCAGCCCCACGTCAGGCCTCCGGAGATGCCGCTGCTGGTGTTGCTGCCGAAGCCCCCGCTGGCGAAGCTGCCGCTGCTAGCTAGTGCACCGCTGCTGCTGCGTCTGCTGCTCACAAAACAGGTGCGCGCGCAGCTGCGAGTGAGTGACCGCGCACAGCACGTGCGCAGTCACCCTTACACCCACCCACCCACCCACAGCCCTGGGCTGCTGCCCCCAAATCCTTTTCCTGGCGCCCTCGCCCTGTCTCGCTTGCTTGGAAACGCCAGACCACGCCTCTTCGGCAGGGTCATACCGGCCCAGCAGGGTCCGGCGGTGCGTGAGAGGAGAGTGGGGGGACCTGCGTGCGCCGCTGCTGCGAATGGCCTGCCTGCGAAGCAGCTGCCGGTTGCCTTTAACTGACGCTTCCCCTGGCGGTGAGAGAGGCGCCCACTTGCACCAGCGTATGAGCTAGAGAGTGAGGTTTGTGTTGTTTGGCAACTTCAACCACAACGGTGGGGCCCGGAAAAAGGAGGGGGCAGCAAGAGCAGCAGTGTGCTGCACCTCTAATCTCGCGCCACCCTTGCTGCCGAGAACACGCGGGGCTGGCTGCTACGGCGCAGTTCTAGCAGGCAGCGGTACACGGGTCAGCCAGAACAGCACCGTCGCTAGGCTCCGTGGTGGGAAGCGCACGAGTGGGAAAGCGCGCGGAACCAAGGATCCGCAACGAAGTGGTCAGACAGGAGCACACCCCAGCGTCGCAACGGCAGCAGAGGGCAGCACAGCCGGCGCAGGCACGGCACTCAGCAGCAGCAGCAGCAGCAGCAGCAGAAGCAGAGCAGCAACCCGCAGCCGCCGCGAGCGAGCCACCGCGCCGAGCAGTATGGCCCCCAGACAAATACTAGTGGGGCTGGCGGTGCTGGCATGCCTGCTCATGCCTGTTGCGCCACAGCACCACAGTCTTCGCGGTCTGGCGCCCGAAACAGGATCAGCTGCAGACGCAGTAGCACCAACAGCAGCAGAAGGGCCTGGCGCAGCAGTGCCTGGCGCGGGAGGGGCAGCCGCACCAGCAGTGCCAGCTGCAGACACCCCCCCTGCAGCACCAGCAGCAGGAGCAGGCGCAGACCCACCAGCAGGAGCAGACACACCAAAGACAACAGCACAACCAGTCGTCGTAACCAATCCCCGCGTGGACAACACCCAAGGGCCAACAGCCCAGCCCTCCGCCTCGGAACCGACCTCCCCCCCCGCCCCGCCCCCCGACCAGCAGCCATCTGACGGCACCACCAACGACTCCGCCAACCCCACGGAGGTGACCAGCAGCAGCGGCGGCGGCGGCAGCGACACGGCGGTCATCGCAGGCGTCACCGTGGGCATCATCCTTGCAGTGGCGGCACTGTCGGCGGCGTACTTTGTGTGGCGGCAGCGCAAGAGGCGCGCGGCGGCGGCGGCGGCCGCCGGCTGCAAGAGCGCGATGGGCGCCTTCAAGGGGCTGGGCTTCACGCGGGAGCCCTGGGGCGGCGCCACGCGCTACTGCCTGGTCAACAGCGGCCGGCCCGTCACGTGGGCGGCGGCGCTCGACATGCTGCAGAACATGGCCGACACCACCGTCGCGGACCAGCTGGCGGTGAGATAGGGGGCGCGCGCGCGTGTACTTGAACTGCAAACGTCAAGATCCAGTTGCAGTTTGCTTGGCGCGCGCGGCCTGCTTCTTTCCGTGTCCGTGCACAGGGTTGCATCTGCGGCCACTAGTGCCGAGCATCACCGCGCACAGCAGTGCCCACGGCGCGTTGGACGCGCCTTTTCTGTAGTTCACTCTCTTGGTTTAGTCTTAACTCTTGTGCTCCCCCCCCCTCCCCTGCGATGTCCTCCACTGCCGCCACCAGGCCGAGATGCGCGCCTACGCGCACGACCACCCCGCCTTTTTCTGGGAGTGCGCCCCCATCGCGCACAGCCTCCTGGACGAGAAAGAGTTCGAGTTTGTGCTCAACCCGGCACGCGGGCTCGACTCGCTGCAGGCCGACCCGGTGCCCTTCCGGAAGTTCCTGGCCGCGGGCGACGGCACACCCACGGTCGCTACCTTCCACAACCTCAACAGGTGAGACAGTGTCATGCGCGGCGCAGCAGAGTGGCCTGCGGCAGTGCTCGCGGCAGGACGTGTGGGTTGTTCTGCCACACACCAGTTCTGCCAACTTGTTTTGCCTGTTTTGCCGGAGGTACTCTGCGGTAGGGGCAGCAATGCCTGCAGGACGGCTTGTCGTGCTTTAACTGCCTTCCTGGGCCACAGAAGCCTTGCGGTGGCGCGCCGCATGTGCATGTGGGGCACTTGCAATTCAATGCGACGCAGTGCAGTTTGGTACACTGTGGTACAGTGTAGTCAGTTTGGTGCGCAGTCACAGGCCAGCCACAGACCAAATGATTGTGTCGCCATCTGTTCCATTGATTCTTGCTGTTGAAGTTTATAGGCGAAACAGTTTTGCAATAGTTTTTTGGGTGCGCATCATTGGTGGTGTTTGGTGTGGTGCCAACTTCACACACACATGCTGAAAACTTCAGATCTCAGCGCATGAACTTCAAAACAGTTGTTGGTGTGCGGTGTTCTGGGGGGTATGCAAACTACCCAACTTCTAGCTGAGACAACTTCCAGACAGGCACCCTTCCACCCAGAAATGTCCCAGGTTGGTTGTCTGACAACATGGCAGTTGACCACATTTAAATGGACCACATCCATAGTTGTTATTCCTGCCCATTTCCGAACTGCTTAAGTTCCTACAGCTCCAAACTTTCCTTAGAGTTCGACTCAACTACACACACCGCAAATAAAGTTAACGAGGTACTACTAATTCGTAGGAAGCAAGTAGTGTGTACATGTGTGCAGGTTTGAGTGGCTGCATATGTATGTAGGTGCGGGTTGCGCGTGTGCAGGGCAAGTGCCTAAGCATGCCAAGGACTGAGGCACACCGCAGCCCTACAGGCAGGCACACCTCCAGCCGCCACTGACGGCACACGCACCCTTACAGCAGGGGACTGCTGCTTGCAGCGGCAAGCAAAACTTGAACTGTGTCGTGCACCACAACAATGCACCGCCGCCACGCAACTTCCCGCCACCACTAAAAAAAATACACAAAAGAACAGATAGTAGATTTACACCACGCGTCACTGTCGCCACGCTCACCCGCCACTGACCCCCCTGGGTCCCCCCCTTCCCCTCCCCACCATGTCACAGGGACGCAGTCCTGGTGGCCCCCTGCCGCGCACTCGACTCCGCCCGCCCCTACGCCCACCTGGCGTCCTTTGTCTGCGACGCGCCCGCCACGCAAGTGCGGGAGCTGTGGCGTGCCGTCGCCGCCGCGGCCAACTCGCAGCTGCGGCGCGAGCCGGCGGCGCCGCTGTGGGTCAGCACCTCGGGGCTGGGCGTGTCGTGGCTGCACGTGCGGCTGGACACACGCCCCAAGTGAGAGTCTGAGAGCAGTCATAACCATATACTTCGAAGTACTTCTACAGTAGTACCATTTGATACGTGCATACGTGAACGTGCATCTATGAGGTCCATATGTGCACCTGTCAGGGCTCACCAGCTGGCACATGCGCGGCTGCACACACGCCCCAAGTGAGACGCAATGCATGAGCACCACCGTAGTGCGGGCAGTGTATGTGGCAAGACTGACTGCCACCAATGCTCGGACAAAACCTTGGGACCAAGCCCTGTCTTCACCGCTGGTGCCCGTTGACAGCACCCCTTCACCGTCAGCAGCACCTCCTCACCCTCCCCCCCCCCTCCCATTGCTGCCCAAACCAGGTACTATACGCACGCGCCATACCGCCAGCCGCCGCAGCTGGCGCTGAAGGCGGGCGTGTCGATGCGAGCCATGGGCGAGGCAGCGGTGGTGACCCATGGGGACGCCACAGGTGGGGTCTATGGCATGGGTCTGCGGGTGTTGCAGCCGATGCGTAGCAGCTCCCGTGTGAAACGACATGTAGTATACATGCACATGTCGGTGTGGGTGTTGGCAAAACACGGCACACTATATACATACTTCATCATACTTCACTACATACACTACTATATTACATACACTTCGAAGTATCAGTGTGTGGTATACAGTACACACGTAGAAGTATTACCTAGTGGTAGTGGGACTACTTAAAAAGTACGAATCCACTACAGGTGTGGACAAAACACGCGCGCTATACATTACCAAGTACGCATCTGCCACAGGTGCCAAGCAGGCACGGGTCGGTGTGCGGGTGGCGCACGGGTGGTGTGCAGCTCGGACTCACGCGCAGTGTTGGAGTCTGGTTGGTGCCAGGCATAGCTGGGCCACATGAGCGGCTGGCTGCCTGCCTAGAAGGGGCGATCGCGCCGAAGGCTGAGCGGTTTTTGCCCAAGGCCAGCAGGTGCGCGGGCAGCAGCCGCGTCACTTGTGTGGTGACAGCAGCACTGCTGCACGCGCACGGAGGCTGCACGCAGGCTGGGCCAGCGAGAGGCTGCCCGAAATGGTGACAATTCAACATGTATGGGGTTGTTTCGTTGCAAGTATTTATATGCAGGGCGTCGATGGCCGGCCGGCTGCCACACGCCGGCAACAAATTGTACTTCTTGCAGTAGCTGGGTTTGTGATAAAAGTACCTGGGTGTTTGGACACTGACGAGTGCAAACAGGTACTTCAAGTGTATTCCGCCACGCTGCGTTGAAGTACAAAGTATGCGATTGTGGGATGAGGCCGTTGTACCGTGTCTTGCCCATACCTATGGTCTATGTAGTCCCCGGGTCGATAGCTTCTGTTTGGCCCAGAAAAATGGAGGGGGTACGTTCCACTGAGAAGTCAATGTACTACAGTAGTATTCTTTTAGGTCGATTACTCGTTGTGTTGCTGCAGCTGGGAACGGGAAAAAATGGAGATACTTTATCTTAGAAGCCATCGGAAAAAATGGAAGTGACCTCGGTGACCACTTAATGACGAGGCAGTATATGCACACACACATAAAAGTACTTCAAAAGGCAAGAAAGCAGAGAAGCATGGCTCCCACAGACGGTGGAATCTGCCACGGCCACATCAGTATTTATTTACAAAACTAACTAAATAAAAAATATTATTACAAAATATATACCAGAACATACCTTTGACAGTAAAAATACATGATTTTTTACCGGTACATACTTCTGAGGAAAACAATATACTTCGGAGGGACATAATGGGTAGGTGGAGGCGTCATTCAAAAAATAAACGAAAATATTGTTAATAAAAATGTAGTTCGGAAGTAGTAGTTATAAATTTATTTGCATCCATTATATTTCCAAGTAATACACAAAAATATGACCTAATCGATAGGTGGAGGTGTCATGATATGAAGCGAAATAATAAAAGTTATTGATAATATACTTCAGAAGTAATAGACACCAATAGGTAAATCCAACTTTGAACCTATGAAAATAAATAAATGTAAAATGGTTTAATGGGTAGGTGCAGGTCACCGAAGGTGTCGTGCTTTCTTTTCTGTTGGGACAAGGTATACGCATGTATACGCCTTAATGCCCCCCACCCCCAAGGCAGTTGCGCGCCAGCACAACACCGCGCACATGATAGATGACACACAAAGCTGATAACCTACAAGCGCACACATATCTCTGGCCCTCAAGGACACTGACCGGCGCATGTAGGTGTGGGGGCTGTCCGGTGCTTTTCACCAGGTGGACAAATCACCCCACAAGCTTCGGCCTGGCATTTTGCCCCAGCCACGGCAGTATCTGGGCTTACCAGCCTTTTAGGTTGCTTCCACACATGTGCAGCCCATGGGCTTATGGGTGCACTCGCAGCACCAGGGCTCACGACACGCACGGCCATAAACACTAAGTGAGGAGCATTTCGCTGTTTGCTGGGTACTGAAAGGTATGAAGTGAGTACTCATTAGCACGGTGTGCATACTTCATGTGGGTTCTCTCGCGCGACAGCCTATAGCACTGTAACAGTCTTGTCTACACTTTAGAAAAAAAAATGACAGCAAAAACAAAACAAAAAACAGTTCTCCCTCTGCCCCACTCACCCACTCACAACCCCCCAGTGTTCTGCAGCTCAACCGCACTCACTCACACGTCCCTGCCGCCTGATTGGCCCGTGTTTTGTGGTCAGCAGGGGCCTCTGCGCACAGCTCGGGTGCCTACATTGTCGCGTCCCCCTACCGCGGCGCCACGGCCTACCGCGGGGAGTCACCTTACAGAGGAGTGTCACCCTACGCGGCTGCTTCGCCGCCCATGGCTGTCGCGCACCAGGTGTAGGCGGAGAAGACGGAGACGGGGGGGGGGGGCTGTGCGTACAGACAAGGGTGTTTCACACCTGCTGAGACACCCTACGCGGTTGCTTCGCCGCACATGGTGGTGGCGCACCAGGTGTAGGGAGGGGAGGCGGCAGTGGGTGGTGGTGTGCGCACATGCTCACCAGCTGGGGAGGGCGTTTCTCATTTGCGCAGCAGTTTTTCTGAGCATGTAGGGGGGCAGTAGCTGGCAGCAGCTAGCTTTCGACGGGAGCGAGCGAGCGCCGGCTAGCGCGCGCAGGCTGGGCCAGCGAAAGTGCGGGCGGAGGCGGCGACAGTGGGCGTGCTTGCACGACCGGCAGAAAAGGACAGCGGCGATGGGGCGGAACTGCGAAGACGGCAACAGCGTCGCTGCTTGTGCTGCGTCCTAGTCAGAAGGGGAGGTTTGCTCTCTGTACCGGTACGCGCAGTCAGTCAGTGCGCCGAAGCTACATGCCACTAGCAGTGTGCGCGCGCACACGCCGCGAACCCCAGCACTGTAGCACAGACCGGAGAACAGTACTGGTACGACAAAAGCATTGCGAATTTAAACTAGTACCGGTACTGATTGTGTGAGCGCCGCCGTGTTGCCGCGGCGCGCCGTTGCGGCAGCAGTGCTCAGCAGCAGTGGTGCGTTTAGCAGCTGCGGCCGCGGCGGTGTGCTGAGCCGCACCGAGCGTGCACACACCTGTAAAGCTGGCATGCGGGGGGGCGCGTGGTGGTTGATGGTGAGGGTGAAAGCCGGCGCGGCGCTGCTGCACAGTGCTGTGTTGGCAGGAGCAAGCGCGCCGCGCAATTTTCAGTGGGTTCTTTCAAGCAGCACTCGCCACTTACTGAGTGGTGGGCCGCGTGTAAGGCAAGGTGGTAGTCAGAAAGGGTTTACCAGCAGGGCTGCCGTGGTGAGAGTCTCTGCGCTGTGTTGTGCTGTGCCGTGCATGCGGTCTGCCAGCACGCGTTCTGCCAGCACGCGTACACGTGCTCACGCATTGCCGGGATGAGCATGCTGAAACTACAGTTGAACCGACGCTTTTCCTGTGACCTCGGTTGCTCGCAGCGTGCATTGGCGCATGCGACTGTGTGCATACAAGGGCGGACGCCAGGGACAACCGGGTTGCACAGGAGCACTGCGCCAGGCGGCACAGTTACGCAGGCACCGTGGCAAAAACAGAGGGGGACATGTGCATGACACGCCTGTGCACTTGTTTGGCGCTGCCACAGGACGTGTGCATTTATGTAGTGGGGCGTAGCAACCAGCACAGCGCGTTGCTGGCAGTGTGCCACTCCCCAGCCTGGCACGCGCCCGGGCAGCATGCCTCGACATGCAACTGCAGCATGCACGCAGCATGCCAGCCGCGCCGGCAACCCGCAGCTGCCATCTATATACTACTGTAGTATACCACATCCAAAACGGCTAGCCGTGCGGGCGCAAGCACGCCACGTGCACACCGCACGAGCCAGCAGCTGCGCACCACCTCTGTGGGCACCGCTGTAGACGCAGCGGAATGCAGCAGTTACGCACATTACGCAGCGGCAGTAAAGGGGCATGTGCCCGCAACAAATTGATTGCACAAGCGCGGCGTGCTGCCCTCGCGCTGCACAAATCCTGCAGCTCACGGGAGCGCAGGCACAGTCACTGGCAGCCCGCGCGGGGAGGGAGGGACACCAGGTGCCGCGGGAACGAAAGGCTCGCGGCAGCACCCGCAGCCTCTCGGCGCCGCTTACTACACCCTGGCTGTTGTTTTTACTGACGAGTGTCAGACCGGTGTAAGTCCGTTTGGGCACCCAGTGGTGAGCGCCACCTAGGTAGGGAGGGCGCGAGCGGTCGTTCACACAGCACCCACGTGCAGTGTACAAACGCAGCCGGTGCCTCCGCCGAGTCAGGCGTGAGGCACCGCCCCTACGGGCTGCCGCGGCATATATGCCTGCTGCGGCAGACACCATGCACATCGCACAGGCATGTACTTCGAAGTACGCGGGGTTGGTGAGCGGGGCCGGGCAGTGCGCTGATGCCGTTGCCGCTGCCACTGCCGCCGCCGCCGCTCCTTCCCCCTCACCCAGTGCGGTCGTCCGGAAAACACAAAATGCAGGCGCCTGCTCGCCAATGCATGGCCGGCACCGCCCACCATGTGCATCGGTGGGGCCCAGTGTTCGCGCTTTTGAACGCACCGTCGTCGCCGCGCCTGCCGCTGCTTTGTTGAGCACCAGTAGCTGCTCTCGCAGAGCAGCCGCTGCCACCGCCACCGCCGTTGCTTCTGCCGAGCCACATTGCTGAGCACCTGTTGCTGCTGCTGAGCAGCTGCCACTTCTTCTGCTGAGCACGCCCACGCGCCTCACAGCGCCAAGTCCGCCAGCCCCCTTGGGGCCGTCGCAACCGCCCCCCTCCCCCCCCCCTCCCCCCCCCCGCCGCCGTGCACGCTCTCCTGTCCCGCGCCAAGCTTGGCGCCCTTCGCCGGCGGCGCCGCGGCATCAGTGGCGGCGGCGGAGGCGGCGGCGGGGGGGGGGGAGCTGGCGCGGCGGCGCTTTAGGGGGGTGCGCTGGGGGTTGCCGCGGGGGAAAGGGGGGTACCCCTCTGCGCGCAGCTGTGATTGGTCGGCGGGCGTGAGGTGGTCGCGCAGGTGGCGCAGGTAGGCGTTGTGCACGATGCGGCGCATGACCACGGACGCCCTGCGCGGAGGGACACATGGCGAGCAGAGAGAGGGTGCAGAGCGATTTGTGGCTAACTTGAAAATTCAGAGAGAATTCCGGCAGAACTTAAGAAGATGTGGGGCATTACCACGGACGCTCGCCACGAGCAGAGAGGGGATGCGGAGCAGTTGAGGCAAAGTTTGGGCTGCCGGCACGGATGTGCACAGAACTCGCAGCACAAATTCAGATAGAATTGCGGCAGAGTGTGAGATGCGGCGCATGACCAAGGACGCCCTTCGCGCACGCACACACGGCGAGCAGAGAGGGGGTGCAGAGCGATTTGTGGCACATGTGGGACATTGGCGCCGACGTGCAGAGCGCGCAACACAAATTGAGATATAATTGCGGCAAAGCTCGAGGTGTTGGGGTGGACTGCAGCGGGCTGAAGAGCGGCAGTATTGAGGCGCGTGGTTGGTAGAAGCTGCACCACCCATGGTCAGACACAGTTACAGTGGGCTTTGTGGGCTGTTGCTTGCTTTGCGGCAGGCGTGAGGAGGGAGCGGGGCGTATGCCTCTTGCTGGCCCATATCTGAAATGTATTTGCAGTGAGTCACCGGACTGAGTGCCACGAACGCAATGCGGCATGTGGCTCAGCATCCGCGCAAGAGCCCCCCCCCCCCCCCCCCCTTCCACACTGCCACCGCCCACACAGACATCTCATAGCATCAGCAGCAGAGCAGCAGCAACAGCAGCCGCGGCGCCCCTTCCCCCGGCCCCGGGGCAGACTCACCCAAAGATGACAGTTCTCGGCCGGTTGAACGCGCGGCAGTTGGCGATTATGGTGGCCACCAGGGACAGGTAGCGCACGGCGGTGCGGCGCACAACTGCCTCCGACGGTGCATGCGCGCCGCGCGCCGCGCCTGCAATGGCCGGCCGTCCCAGCCGCTGCTTCAGCAACCTATATGTGCGTGGGGGGGGGGGGGGGGGGGGGGGGGGGGGGGGGGGGGGGGGGGGTGATTGGCGCAAGCAGCTGGGGTGTGTGGATGGAAGGGATCGTGGCTGTTGACGCGTGCAAGGGCGACGAGGGGTGATTGAAGAGGGGCACTGTGAGTTGGGGGGTGGGGGTGATACTTTGGCTGCCCCGTGCGGTGCCGCCACGGCCACATAGGGTGTTACTATGGGAGTATGATTGATAATAACACACACGGGTGCCCATGTATGGTAGGTGCACAGTGGCCAGACCAGCCCTTCTCTAAATTTTAATACGCCCTTCATAGGTTTTAGGACTGCCCGTACAACTACCTGCTTCCAGCATTCAGAAACTTTGTACCACAACAGCCTGATTTCAGATTCAATGTGTACTTGCAGCACAGCATGTGCGCCCACCGAGGTGCTCCACAGCGGACACCAGTGTGGCGTGCATCTGCAGGCAGGCATCACAGAGCACTCACGAATACCCACATTATGATGATATGATAGATATTTTATCGTACACTTCAAAAGCAAAAAAATGCATATTTCGAAGTATATACCGTGTTCTACGAAGTACTTCGAAGTATATAGTGTCTGCGCGCCCAGGTGAGGTCCTGCGGCGACTCCACGTGCTTGACACACACCGAGTACATAATACTTCAAGCACCTACTTCAAGTACTTGGACTACTGGTGCGCGTGCGCACCTGCGCGCGGACTTGTGGTCCTGCGGCGACTGCACGTGACTGAGGTACCTAGTACATAATACTTCAAGTACACCTACTTCAATTATTTGAAGTACTAATGCTCACCTGCGCGCGGAGGTGAGGCCCTGCGGCGACTCCACGTGCTTGACATCCACCGACTACATAATACTTCAACTATCTACTTCAAAGTACCTACTTCAAGTACTTTGACTACCAGTGCGCCTGCGCACCTGCGCGCGGTACGCCGCCTACATGATACTTCAAATACCTACTTCAAGTACCTACTTCAAGTACTAGTGCGTGTGCCCGCCTGCGCGCGGACGTGAAATCCTGCGGCAACTCCACGTGCTTGAGGTACACCGTAATACACCGTAATATACCGTAATAGGTGCCTACTTCAAGTGTCTATTTCAAGTTTTGAACAACTACTGCGTGCGCCCACCTGCGCGCGGACGTGAGGTCCTGCGGCGACTCCACGTGCTTGAGGTAGGTGGGGTACCTCCTGGGATTCACGGGCTCCACAAAGTACTCCTCCAGCAGCGGGTGTTTGCTCAGCAGAGTGTGCAGGCTCAGCAGCCTGCGCCCACCACCAGCAGCAGCATAATTGGGAGAGGGGGGGGAGGGGGGGAAGGGATGTGCTCAGCTGCAGCAGCAGCGGCTACTTGCGGTGCATGCCGCTCACGACCATGCACGGCAACAGCGGGTGTCGAGAAAACAAAACTGCTGTGAAGCTGCAGCCGCACTGAGCCCCCCCTCCAGCGCAAAAAACGGCTTCGGCCTGGGGCATTTTTGCCCCAGCCGCGGCAGTATCTGGGCGTAGCAACCTTTTAGGTTTATTTCACAAACTAGTCCAGCAGGCGTCACCGCAGGGGAACGCCAGACAGGCACGGCACTGTGTGCACAGCGACGCTAACGCGGGGCCCATCGGACTAGGCAAGGCGCCCTGAGCCGATGTTCTCCCTGCGACGGCGCCTGCAGGCGTGCGCGCAGCCACAGCAGCTGCGCCGGCAGCAGAGGGAGCATGCCTGCCGGCGCCGCTGCCGCTGCGGGCTCGGGGGCTGTGTACAAGGCGGTGGCTGGCAGGGCAAGCGGTGACTGTGACTCACTTCTGAAGCAGCGTGGCGCCCGTCAGGACAGGGTTGGGGTCCTCTCTCTCACACTGCGCACAGCGGCGGGCGGGGGGGGGGGGGGGGGGGGGGGGGGGAATTAAGTATGGGGGTGGAATGGAATCTTGAGGTACTTCGAAGTACTTTGGCACATATGTATACATGTGGCGTATGGCGTACGAAGTCTGTGTACGTACGCTTACCATTAAACCGTAATGCATGTACATTTACTACATGAACATGGTGTCACTTCGATGTACTTTGAAGTGTGCACATGCTGCGGAACCTAGTAGTGCAAATACGTGGGCAGAGCGCGCGCGCATCTGGTAGCAACACCACTCCTCCGGCCCCTGCGCCGCAAACATACTGTAGTAATAAAACACTGTGTGCAGCACATACTCTGTACAATGTACTGGGGTACATACTACTAGTACATGTGTCACACAAGTACATAATTCGTAGTAGATACTGTGCGCTTGGGCGTCTATACACTTTTAGTACGCACTACATGGACATAGTATTTGTGGACATGGGGGAGCACGCGCACCTGGTAGCAGCGCCACTCCTCGGGCGGCTGCGCGGCAAACAAACCGTAGTGACAATACACTTTGGAGTACCTCCTCTGTACAATGTACACACGTACAGTACATGGCATCAGTTCGACAAACTTCCTAAAAACTTGTGCTGGTGTAGAGTATTTAGATATGTGTATAAATACTGTATACAATGTGAACACGTACTAGGCATGTACATCAGTTCCATAGATGTACCTCCTAAGAACCTCTGCTGGAGTAGAGTGTACTTTCGACGTATTGACGACCAAAAAAGTATATACCGAAAAACATTCATAAAATACATGGGCATAGCGCGCGCGCACCTGGTCGCAGCGCCACTCCTCAGGCAGCTGCGCCACAAACATAGTGTAGTGATTCATCAGTACGACCAACTGCCAAAAAACTTTCGCTTGAGGAGAGTATTTACTACAAAGTATATACTTCGAAGTATACATTCAACTTCAGGTATTTACAAGTACATGGGCGGACAGCGCGCACCTGGTAGCCGCGCCACTCCTCCGGCAGCTGCGCCGCAGCAATACTGTAGTAACAATACACTGTGTGCAATGTATCATACTATGCATACATACATGATACACTGTGTGCAGTACATACCTGGTAGCAGCGCCACTCCTCGGGCAGCTGCGCGGCCCTCTGCACTCCGCGGCCGAGGGCGCTGTCCGCGCGTCTCAGGCACTCAAAGTGGTACGAGCGCGGGCACCCGTCGCACTGCACGAGGTCCCCCGTGGCGTCGCACAGCACGCAGTGGTCCACGTTCGGCTCGTCGTCCTCCTCGTCGCTGCCGCTGCTCGCCGCAACTTCAACTTCAAGTTGAAGTTTGTCATCTGCGGCTGCCGCCGCCGCTGCCGCCGCCCCCTCCTCCCCCGTCTCCACCTCCAGTATTGCGCACTCGTCGCTGTCGTAGTATCCGTCGCCGCCGCCGCCGCCGCCGCCGCCATAGTCGGCGCCATAGTCATACGGCCGCTCGGCGGCGTTGGCGGCGGCGTTTTCGCCGTCGCCGCCGCTGCAGGCGGCGGGCGGCGCGAGTTCGTCCGCCAGCACCCTCGCCGCGTGCGCGCCGAGCACCTGCGGATGGCGCAAAAACACGCACACTTACAGTCAGGCGCGCCGCGTGGCCATCACTACCACACAGGGAAGGCTGGCGGGGGGGGCGCGCTCTGTGCCCTCCCCCCCCTATCGGTGCCACGCTTAAAAACAATGAGCAATTTTTATTGTTGTTCCGTGTGCAGAAAGCTCGCTGCTGCTGCCTGCGCCTTGGCAGGTCATGCTTTCGCGCAGCGGCGCGGCGCGCGGCGGGGGGGAGGGGGGGGGGGCTGCTGCGTGTTGTCAGAGTACGTAGGCGCAGACGCACTTGCGCAGCGCGCGCGCAATGGGAGGGAGGACCCCATCCCGCTGCACACCCCACGGCGCGCGCGGCGGGGCGGCACGAAAGCACACACTGGGCCTACCCTCAGATGCGCTGCCGCTGGGAGCGTGGGGTGCGAGCGCAA
>JAULBY010012836.1:0-22932 GCA_032358315.1 Ophiocytium majus | reverse complement strand
ACTCGGAAAGAGGTTCGACGTGAGATTCCTGATCTGTCTGTTATCACCCATACTGTGGATTCTGATCCGAAGTATCTGCAGGCGGTCGAATCGCAGGCAGGGGCGCTGGCTCGCATGATTCTCGCCGATACGGAAGCCAAGAAGGGCGACCGGATGCAGGCTTCGTCGGAGTTCTCCAATACACTGAGGCAGGCGACCGGACTTGCCAAAGGGTTGTACGTCGCCGCGTTCGTCGAATTGCTGATTGAGAACGGTGAGAAAGTAGTGCTGTCTGGGTGGCACCACTCGGTGTACCAGCTGTGGATGGACCGTCTGAAGGAGCACAATCCCGTTCTATACACTGGTCACGAAACACTGACTCAGAAAGAGGAGTCGTTACGCAAGTTCAAGGAGGACGAATCAGATCTGTTTATTATCTCGAATCGGTCTGGGGCAGGTGTAGACGGTTTGCAGTATTGCTGCCGGACAGTCGTTGTTGGTGAATTGGACTGGTCACCTTCCGTGTTGCATCAGCTGATTGGGCGAGTTCACCGAGACGGGCAGACGGATCCGGTCACAGCCTATTTCCTCGTGTCGGAGGACGGGATGGATCCGATCATGGAGGAAGTGCTGAACATCAAGAAGTTCCAATCCGAGCGAATGCTGACTGAAGGGGAACTGCAGTTGGAACAACGAATTGATGCGTCTGCCGTCATTCGAAAGCTCGCAGAGAAATATGCTCAGAAATCGTTTAGCAGAAACCGCGTTTGATTCGTATAGGCTACAGTGAAGACTGATTCAGGAAAGGGTTCGTTATGTCGTTCGTTGTTGGTGTTCGTGAACTGAGAGATGCGTTGTCGTCGTGCATGATGGCGACCGGAAAAGACAAAGACGGATTGATCTCAAACGTGCATGCAACTCTATCCAGAGGCGCAATTCGACTGAGAGCAACCGATAAGGATGTTGCGATTGTCATCGACTTGGAGGCTGATTCATTTGATCCCGCAGAAGTCATGCTGCCAGTGAAACGACTGTCAGCGATTCTAGCCGAATCGACGGCTGAAAAGGTTGAGATCGTCGTTGACGAAAAGAACATCACCGTGAAGTCGGATACCGGAAAGTTCCGGCTCGCGACTGAGGATGCGAGAGACTTCCCGCCGGTGTCTGCTTCAGGCTTTGGTAACTGCATTAAGATCCCGTCGGCAGTTCTGCGGAAGCTTGTCCATCGGACGGCATTCGCGACCGATGTTGCGTCGACTCGGTATGCCCTGGGCGGGGTGTTGTTCGAGATCGGTGATACAGACTTGGTTTGTGCCGCAACCGACTCGCGGAGACTTGCGGTGGCAAATGCGGCTGCCGCCTTCCATGGCGAACAGAAGTTCAAGCCAGCAGTGATTCCGATGAAGTTGCTGCGACTTGTCGAGAAACTGCCGGAAGGCGATGTTGAGATTGAGGTCACAGACAATTCCGCGTTCTTCCGGTGCGGTGGTGTCTCGTGTTCTGGCCGATTGGTTGAAGGCCGGTTCCCTCGGTACAGGGATGTGATCCCGAAGAATGGCAAGCTGATCGTCAATGTGATTGCATCGAAGATGCTGTCTGCAGTGCGTCAGGCGATGATTGTGACGGACGAGGAAAGCCGGGGCGTTGATTTCACCATTGACGGAACAGAAATGCGTCTGAAGTCATCTGGTGCGATGATCGGGAGTTCTGAGGTACGCTTTGACATTGAAATGCTGTCGAGGGGTGAAGAACTGACGGTCACTATGGACCCGAAGTATGTATGTGACATGCTGAAGGCCGTTCCGGCGGAAGACGTGGTATCCATCACGTTTGTGGATGCTGATACAGCGGTGGTCTTCCGCAACGGTGACAATTACCTGTATGTCAACATGCCGTTGTCGAGAGAATAGTCATGGATGGTTCAGTCTATTACTCGCGTCCTGGCATCACATTGCATTTGGGCGACTGTCGCCAAGTGCTGAGGTCGATGCCGGATTGCAGCGTTCAATGCATTGTGACGTCACCACCCTATTTCGGTTTGCGTAATTATCAATGCGATGGGCAGATCGGGCTGGAAGAGACTCCCGAACAATATGTCGCTGAGATGGTTGCTGTATTTTGTGAAGTCCGGCGGGTTCTTCGTGATGATGGTGTCTGCTGGCTTAATCTTGGGGATTCGTACAACGCTGCTGGGAGAAAGGGACACGGGACACGGGATAACGTCAAGCAGGGCACAAACCGTGCGAGCAAAACGGGGGAGGATAAGTGTAGACCGTCTGTCGAGTGGCTGAAGCCGAAAGACCTGATCGGTATTCCGTGGATGGTCGCTTTTGCGTTGCGTGATGACGGTTGGTATCTCCGGCAAGAGATAATCTGGCACAAAAACAATCCGATGCCAGAGAGCGTTGCTGATCGTTGTACTAAATCTCACGAGCAGATTTTCCTGCTTACAAAAGCAGAACGTTATTTCTTCGATTCAACATCAATTCAGGAAGACTCTACATCAGTCATGGAGCATGCGAGACGCAAAAAGATTGTTCAGTCAAACGGTAATAGTGAGGAATCCACGAGGAACATGAATGGCGGGCATAATGTTCTCGGAAATAGTGAGTTCAGGAATAAACGCAGCGTGTGGTCCGTGTCGACGCAGCCGTACAAAGGCGCACACTTCGCAACGTTTCCTCCTGACCTAATACGTCCATGCATTAAAGCCGGCACGTCCGAAGTTGGTTGTTGCCCGAAGTGTCTGACTCCATGGGTTCGAGTGCTGGAGAAAAGCAGAGTTGCAACGCGCCCAGGAAATGACACAAAGGTCACTGGAGACAGTCTGGTTGATGGCAATAGAGATCCGCAGCGACACTGCACAGTTACGAAGACAATCGGATGGAAGGCGAACTGTAAGTGCGGATTGGATGAGTCAGAGAATGTTGCCTGTACTGTGCTTGACCCATTCAACGGCGCTGGCACGACGGGCATTGTTTGTCAGGAACAGTTCTGCAATTACATCGGGATTGATCTGAACGAGAAGTATTTGAAGATGGCAAAGAACCGGCTCAACAAAAACGGATCGTCCGCTTTGTTTGGTCCGCAGGCAAGGAAGCCAGTAACGAAGGCTGCGCAATGAAGACACTATTACAAACAATCGGGGCAGTCGTTCGCGAATGCGAGATGATGGATCTCGAAGCTGTCTCACGCATCGACAGAAGCCATCTGGAAGGCGGCTGGATGCCTTTTGACTTCTGCGTGTTTCTGTCTCGCGATAGAGCCGTCTGCACAGTCATTGAACGCAATGGCGTCGTGCTGGGGTTCTGCTGTTACTACGAGTTCCCTGGGCGAATTGTGATTGATCGGATTGCTGTATCGGATAGCGGGCGTGGCCAAGGGAAAATGCTGATTGCAGACCTGAAGCGGAAGATGCTGAAGTCGGAGGTCGCATTTATCGACTTCATCGTATCTGAGCGTAACACGAAAGCGCATTTGTTCCTGAGTGCGGTTGGCTTCAAGGCTGTTGATGTCGATTCGCACGAAGGCGATGTTACATATCACTTCAGATTGTTGCGAGGTGAGTGATGAACGGAGTCATCTATCGTCCGTATCAAAAAGCTGCCATCGATTCGATCTGGAATGAGTGGAATTCCGGGGTTCGAAGCACGTTGTGCATATCTGCCACCGGGACGGGAAAATCGATCTACGCAGCTGGAACAGTGAATCGCATTCCAGATGACAGTCGTTCTCTGTACGTTGTTCATCGCACGAAGCTCGCCGAGCAGGCCGTTAAGCAATTCAGGAAGTGGACCAACAAGTCTGTCGAACTGGAGATGAAGGTACACGGCAAGGGCAGAACGCATCGCGGGGAAGCTCAGATTGTTGTCGCCGGAATTCAGTCGCTTGAACGAAGGCTGAAGCGATATTCGCCGGATGAATTTGATTTCCTTGGAACTGACGAAAGCCATCGGTTCGCCGGAAATACATGGGCTGAGGTTCTAAGGTATTTCAAACCTCGTCATCGTGTCGGATTTACAGCAACGCCGAACCGCCATGATGGAGTTGAGTTAATAGGACCTGGTTGCGAGTTCGATTCCATAGCCTTCAATATGCCGGTCGTGGATGGGATCTCCGAAGGATGGGTTGTGCCGTTTCGTTGGCGAGTGGACCGGTGCCGCGATATCGACGTCGATGCGATTGAGCGGAATGGAAACGATCTGTCTCCTGGTTCCGTTGAAAAGCATATGAGCCGGGATCCGGTCATTGCTTACATCGTGAACAAGATGATCAACGTTGCGGACGGGCGCCAAGGCATTATGTTCTGCGCTGGAGTGAAGCAGGTTTATGCCATGGATGCCGAGTTCAAGCGGCGCGGGGTGAAGTCTGTGGCGATCACTGGCGATACGCCGGAGGTCGTGGAATACTGGCGAGACAGAGACTTCAAAGAAAATCGTGCTCAGTTCATCATCGGCTGCGAGAAGTTCATTGAGGGATACGATCACCCCGGCATTGAAGTGATCGGCATGTGCGCGTTGACGATGTCACAGACTCGATACCTGCAGATGGCAGGGCGAGGTTCCAGAACCATCGGTGAACCAATAGGCGAAACCGCCGAACAGCGTCGTGAGTGGGTTCGGAATTCCGAAAAGACTCATTGCACGATCATGGACTTCGTTGGAGTTTCAAGACGGCATAGCCTGCAGTTCGGTGTGAATGTCCTTGGCGGCTCCTTCAGTCCGGAGGAAATGGAAGAAGCCATTCGGCTGGTGGCAGATCAGGGCAAAGAATTCGAGATTCCGACGATTGCTGCTGAAGCAAAGAAGAATGTCGCCGAGCGTCCGAAGCCGACTTCTGGCGGAACGTTCAAGTTCTACGATACCGCGGAAGAAAAGCGGTGGTGCTATAACCATTACGCTGATCCGTTCACGGTGCTGGGATTGGATGTGAAGGCTCCGCAGCGAGAAGTTCCGGAAGAAGAAACATACGGCAGACCGTATCAGGCGGCGCGTCAGTATCTGGTCGACAGCAAGTTGACCGAAAAAGAGATCATGGATTTGTGCCAGTATTCGGTGGTCTATCTTCGCGACGTGTTGAGGAAGCGATCAGACGAAGGGTTCTGTACCTATCCGCAGGCTCGGAAGCTTTACAACTTTGGGTACGACGTCGCGGATATGCGATATACGGAAGCGAAGCGGAAGCTGATCGAATGCCGTGAGGCAGAATGGTTGCGACCGGTTCAGGACGGGCCGAACGAAAGGTTTCTGAACCGATGAGATATCTTTCAGTGTGTTCAGGGATAGAAGCTGCCTAGGTGGCGTGGGAGTCGCTGGGATTTTCTCCAATTGGCTTCTCAGAGATTGAGACATTTCCATGTTCCGTGTTGGCGCATCGGTTTCCGAATGTCACCAATTACGGTGATATGACTCGGTTTGAGGAATGGGACATAAATGAGACAATTGACATTCTGGTTGGAGGAACCCCCTGTCAGTCCTTCAGCATCGCTGGACTTCGCGGTGGGCTTGAAGACGGACGGGGAAACCTCGCACTCACCTATTGTCGAATTCTTCAGAAGTTTAAGCCGCGATGGTTCGTTTGGGAAAACGTTCCCGGTGTGTTGTCATCGAACGGAGGACGGGACTTTGGTTCCATCCTCGGAGCGATGGCAGAACTCGGGTATGGTCTCGCCTACAGAGTGTTGGACGCACAATACTTTAGAGTACCACAACGACGCAGAAGAGTCTTCATTGTTGGATGTGCTGGAGACTGGAGAAGTGCCGCAGAAGTTCTTTTTGAGTCCGGTTGCGTGTCGGGGGATTCTTCGAAGGGCGGAAAAAAGAGGCAAGACGTTGCCGGAACCCTTGCGTCTCGCACTTCTGCAGGCGGCGGACTCGGCACAGACTTTGACTTGAGTGGAGGGTTGCAGGTGGCAGACTGCAGGAATGGAAGCATTTCAGATACGTGCCAAACGTTGCAGTCCCACCATTCTGGATCGTCATTGAATACAATGCCGGTGGTTGTTGGTGCATTGCAGTCTGGTGGCACTGTTCGCGGTCATGGGACTTCCGGCGTGAACAATCAGGCAGTTGCGGCAGGTCATGTGATTCCGGCAATCGCAACCTCAACGGGAAATACATCGCATTGCTTGAACGCTGGCGGCATGGGGCGACAGGATTATGAAACGGAAACGATGGTCGCCTACATGATTCACAGCGAGAATTCAGGAGCAATGGCAGGAGGCAATTGCCCAATGGGAAAAGAAACTGACATAGCACGATGTCTCGATACAAAAGGCGGATTTTCGCATCACCAAGGTGGCAATGTATTTGTAGGCCCCTCAGTCGGCGTTCGTCGGCTGACACCAATTGAGTGCGAGCGGCTTCAGGGATTCCCGGACGATTGGACGCTGGTTCCACATCGAGGAAAGCCAGCGGCGGATGGTCCGCGTTACAAAAGCATAGGTAATAGCATGGCCGTTCCCGTGATGCGGTTCATCGGTGAGAGAATTAAATTGGTGGAAGATCGTCGTCGTTCTGAATCTATCCATTGTGAAAACGGCGGCTGATCGTATAGGCTATTCAACGGGAGGGGACATGGTAATCAATCAGACGGACGGATATCCTGAAACGCTGAAGCCAGGCATGCATTACCGATCAGTCACGATCGAGGCGTTATGTCGCGATGATCCGGCAAAGCTCGAAGAGATCTCTGAACTGGCAAAAGGCTATCGTGCTGAATGGCACAAGTGCCTCGCCGGCAAACGAGGTCTCCAGCGTATCGAAAAGATGTTTGCGGTGATCTTCGGAGTCACCAACATGGTTGAACATCGGCGAGTTGAATCGCACGGTGAATCGTTCAGTTTTATCAGTGTTCGCGTTCCGTAGAACGTATAGGCTACGAAAGGGCAAGGTGAGTGTAATGATTCAAGCTGCATCGGAAGAGATTCTGTTCGGTCATAAGGTCCACCCATTGGCGGCGCGGTTTCCGCTATTGGAGGGACCGGAGTTCGATGAACTGGTTCTGTCGGTAAAGACCGACGGACTCCGGAAGCCGATCAAGAAAGATGCTGAGGGGAATATCGTTGACGGAAGGAACCGTCTTCGCGCTTGCATGAAGGCTGGAGTTGAACCGGCCTTCTCGCAGCTGAACGAACACGACGACATTCTGACGATCATTCTCCAGGAGAACGTTCTTCGTCGTCACCTGACGGCAAGCCAGCGTGCAATGATTGCTGCTGATCTGAGTGAAGCGACTGTCGGTCGACCGGCGAAGGATTCAACGTCGGTGTCGTCTGCGACTGCTGCAAAGAAGCTTCAGGTATCTCGTTCGTCGGTAGCTGACGCAAAGAAGATCCTGAAGGACGGTGACGAAACGCTGGTAAAAGCCGTCGAACAGGGAAAGATCGACGTGAAGCCGGCGGCTCAGATCGCAAAGCTTCCCGTCGAAGAGCAACGGCAGGCAGTGGTTCAGGTTGCAGAGTCAGGAAAGAAAAGCCGGAACAAGCCGACGGCGGCTCAGTTCTCGCGCGACAAGTGGCGAGCGAAGGCGGAAGTAGGGTACAGCAAGTTGCTGTCTGAAGCTCCCCCTGATCTCCAGGACTGGGCACGTGGGACCTTCCGTGACATCACAGGTGGATCTCTGCGCCGCGAAGCGAAGATTGATATCCCCGATGGTGATGAAGTCGCCCTATACGATGCTGACGACGTCATTCAGCGTATTGAGGCAATGCTGAAGGAAATCCCAGTCGGTGAGCGCAAGGGCATTAAGCAGGCGCTCGGTGAGCACTTCATTGGAGATAAGCCGGAAATGTACATGGCTGATCTTCCAGAAGACAACTCCGAGGCGCTGAAGCTTGTGTCGGCTGAACTCAAGTACCGAGCGACACTGCTGGATGAAGTGCCGGATGCTCAGAAGATTCTGAAGAAGGCTTCTGGCGACATTCGCAAGTTGGCAAAGAGCGACGAAGAGTAATTGCTGGTTGGGGGCTAAACCATGTGCGAGTTCACCCGATTGCGGGATCTTGCCGTCGTAGTCCGGCGGCAGGCAATTCCAGAGGTCGTATCTGCTGTGATGGCGGGTACGATCGATCTGGATGAGGCATACCGTATCTCTCAGTGCGATGATCAATTGGCTGAGATGAATCGGGAGTCTGCTCCGCTCAGTCTATTGGACAGGTTCCGAGAGATATGGGATTTGGCATCGCCAGCGGATAGGGCTGCAATCGGTCAGATCATTGGCGTAAAGGCTGAGTCTCCCAAAGCGGCGGGTGTACTGTTCCCGGATGCCGCGCCAACAGTGAAGCAGAAGGAACGAGTCAAACCGACGGATGAAGAGTTCGAAGCCTTCTACTCTGCATTCCCGCGTCGGGTGAATAAGGCGAAAGCCAAAGTCGCATTCGCAAAAGCCTTCAGCCGGTTACGCAAGTCGGTCACGTGTGAGATCGCCATCAAGACGATCATGAACGGCGTTCGAGTCTATTCAGAGAACGCAGATCCAGACGCATTGTGTCATCCGACAACTTGGTTGAACGGCGACCGATGGGAAGACGATCCATCTGGAATCGGTAAGCAGGACCGGAAGTCTCGCAATGCTGAGAACGCAATGCTCGGTGCATATGTCGAGCGCGAGAGAACGCCGATCAGTGAGGCAGTGTTTTGACTCCGAAGGAAGAGCAGATCGAGGCGTTCTTAGAAATGTGCCTCGTGTACATCGATCAATCTGAATCGGCTGAACAACTTAATGCCGTCGGTCAGGAGATCGCTGTCGTAAAGGGTGAACTCGGAATGAACACAAAACATTTCGAGAAGGTGACTCGGAAGTATGTTGCAAAGCGGAGATCGTTCGATGGAGCCGATAAGTGACAGGATGGCCAGGCTTGTCGGGGAACGTTACGCGAATTGTGGGTTCACCAACTTCGATATCGGAAACGACAAGGATACAGAGTCGCGAAAGAAGGCTTTGGAAACGGTCCGGAGATATGCGATCGAGATCGAAGAGCACAGACGTGCTGGAACCAATTTGGTTCTGATCGGCGGATGCGGGACTGGTAAGGATCACCTGACGACAGCTGTTCTGAGGCATGCGATTCAATTGGGCATGGTTGTCGCGTTCACTCGGGGATCATCCCTGGCGGAGAAGATGATCCAGGCTGCCAGTGGTGGTGACCGGTTGGATGAGAGATTCGTGCAAAGTGATCTGCTGGCAATCTCAGACTTCGAACCGAAGGGCACAGAGACAGCGTCAGCAACTGTACTGGCCGGATACCTTGAGCTAATCGACGAACGCTATCGCCGGATGCGACCGACTATTGTGTCGTCCAACATTCTCGATCGTGTCAGTATGGGTAAAGCCGTCGGCGTCCGAGTTGTTGATCGGTTGCTCGATGGTGGCATAGTCGTCCGGATGGAGTGGGCATCGGCACGAAAGCGGAGGGCATAACCATGGATGAATCGATCAGAATGCCACCGCAGGACCTGAACGCAGAGAAAGCCGTTCTTGGATGCATGACGTTTCTGGAGGAGGCTCTGGAATACGGTATCGCAAACCTGACGTCAGCCGACTTCTACTCGACAGCGAACGGGATCGTCTTCAATTGCTTCAAGCGATTGTTCGCAAAGAAGATGCCGTGTGATCCGGTGACAATTGCCAGCGAGTTGCAGGCCAAAGCAGAACTGGAACAGATCGGCGGAACCGCGTATATCGCGGAGATTCTTGAGTCCGTTCCGCATGCGGTTCATATGCGGCATTACACGACGATCGTGAAGCGTGAGTCTATACGACGTCGGCTGATCTATCTGGCGGTCCAAGCTCAGGACAACGGGTACGATCCCTCAATCGAACTGGAACCGTTGATCTCTAAGCTCAGCGACAATCTGGATGACCTGATTGCGGAACGATCGAACGAATTGCAGACTGCAGCCAAAGTCGTCATGCAGATGCGCGAGGAAGAAAAGAAGCCGCGTTATCCGTTCACGACAGGGCTGGAAGAAATCGACAAGATGCTGAACGGCGGGATTCGGCCAATGGAGGTCACCGTAATAGCGGCACGCCCTTCAATCGGAAAGACGTCACTCGGAATGCAGGTCTGTGAATCGATCGCAAAGCGTGAAGATGCGGTGCTGTTTGTGTCTGTGGAAATGGCAGCAACTGAGTTGATGAATCGAATTGCGAAGCAGGGGCCGAAGCGAGCGGACGAAGTCGCCAAACTGCCGATCTACATCGAAGACCGGTATATGGATCTCGATGATATTCTGAACTGCATTCGGCTCGGGAAACGTCGCAATATGCTGAAGGTCGTCGTGATTGATTATGTCCAGCTGATCCGAACAAACGATCGTCTTCAAAAGCATGAAAAGATCGAACGATGCATGAACGAGTTGAAGTGGTTGGCAAAAGAACTACGGATTGCAGTCGTTCCATTGGCTCAGATCAATCGTGAGTCTGAAAAGCGAGACGATAAAAAGCCGCGATTGTCCGACCTGAAGGGCGCTGGAGCGATCGAGGAAAGTGCAGACGTTGCAATGCTGCTTCATCGTCCGGAGTTCTACGATCCGGATGACAAGCCAGGATGTGCAGAAATCATCGTCGCCAAGAATCGAAACGGCATGACCGGTTCAGTAAACGTCGGCTACATCAAAGAGAAGACTCTATTCGTCCCATACGCTCAGCGTCCGATCGACGTATCAGGCTATGACGGGAAGGATGCGCCGTTCTGATGTCAAAGCCGAAGTTGAAGGACTGCATCAAGCATAAGTTCCCGGAAGGCTGGAAGCCGACTCCAGGGCAGATGGTGATCGTGCCGGCGGAAACGGTAAAGCGTAGTTGGTCGGCAGTGGTGGAAGCCGTATTCGATGACATTGTCAGGGTGCGGATTCCTCGGTTGAAGTATTCGAAGAAAGACTTTCTGCTGTCTGATGTCAGGCCGCATCCGTATTTGTGAGTGGATCGACGTGTATAGGCTACTCTCATGGCAAAACGCAAGCCGAAACCAATCGCCAATGGCATCGAGTTTGATAGCCAGGATGAGGTTGAGTTTTATTGGTGGTGTTGCGAAGCGACCGAACACGGGATACTGGATCAATTCCGCTGTCAGTTTCCGACATTCGAACTAGCGCCATCGGTTACGAAATCAGTGCCGCAGGTTGGCAAGAATGGACGGGCAATTGCCCCGAAGGTGACAACGATCTTGAGAGAGGTCACCTATACGGCAGACTTCGAGCTATCTTTCTTTCCCGGAGTAGAACCGCAGGAGTTGGGTTTTGAGTTGTTCGGGACGGGAAAAGTTCTGGTTGATGTGAAACCAGCATTCGAGCGGGATCAATCGCGACAGCGAAAGTTCTCTGTCCTGCAGAAGTGGGTGTGGAAAGAACACCAGCGATTCGTGCAACCGATTGTTCCGCTGGAGTTGTTTCGTAAGACGTGGTGTCCGGCAAAAGCGTTCTTCACACCAACAGGGAAGCCGAGGAATTCGAAACAGTACAGTGAACTGAAGACGATCGACGATGCGATGAAGGAATCACCAGTTTCAAGCTGATCGGGTACGTTGGAATAATTGTCTTCCGGCAGACGATTTCCGAATTCTGTAAAAAAGTCGAAAGTGAGTATTGCCAGAAAACGATAACAAGGTATATGCTACATCGGAGGAAACACCACAACCTAACCCGAGGAGCTTTACAATGGAAGATTCGCGTTTGATGGCACGTATTGCTGCTGGTGAGCAGGCGGCAATGGATGAGTTTTGCAGCCTGTATTCCGACATGTTGCTGAAGTTTCTCTTCAAGCGAGTGTCGCACGAAACGGCAGAAGACCTGAGTCAGATCGTATTGCTGAAGGTCTGGACGAAGGCAACAACATTTCGGGAAGGTGCTAAGATCCCGCAATGGTTGTTCTCGATCGCAACCCGGACGGTCATTGATCATTTCCGCAGCGAACGTAGAACGATCGCAACGGCTGAACTGGAATACGATGTACGGGACCGAGAACAGGGCTATATGAACGACGAGGATCGTGAGTCTATCCGATCAATCGTCGGCAAGCTTGTCGCCAAGTTCTCCTTTGGTGCGTCAGTGATTGATGACTTCTTCAATGATCGCTCTCATTCAGAGTCGAGCATTATGCGAGGCGTCACAGAAAGCACGTCTCGTTGGCGTAGAACGCAGATGCTTCAGTGCCTCGCGAATTCTCCTGAATTGGCAAGCGTACACCGCTGATGTCGCGTATATGCTACAACGGAGGGGCATATGAAATCTGGAGATAAAGTCAGGGTTACATCACTGACGTCAAAGCTCGAATTTGGTTCTGAGCACATTGTGAACGAAACGTGTTCTGTACTGGATACGATGGTCGTTTACGGTGACGAACGAATCCACAAGATGTCTGAGGTGAAGGTCGTGAAAGACTTGGTGCCTCGCGCTGGTGAGTTCTGGGTGACGCGATGCCGCCGAATTGTTTTGGTGGCAACCGTTGATGTTGATCAGATCATGGTGGTTGACAAGGAGTTTCTGAATGCGACCTGCATGCTGGTCATGTACTACGCTGATGGAAGCTTTTCGTCTGTTCCGTCAGATCAGGATTTGGTTTGCCCTATTCGCGGTGAACATGTTGTTGGTGATTGTCTTGGAGTCATGAACAGGGAGGAAGTTGAATGTTGGTCCTGAGCCGTCGCGCCGATGAATCAATCGTAATCGCCGATGTGATCCGAATCGTTGTGATCGAGATCCGCGGTGACAAAGTCAGACTTGGAATTGAAGCGCCGAAAGATATCGATGTCCACCGATTTGAAATCTGGACCGCAATCAAAAACGCAACTGGAGCACGTGAAGCTGACGCTGCTCAAAGCAGTGTGGGTGTCACAGAAGGGCAACCGCCGCAATGCGGCAGCGATTCTGGGGATCGGGTACACAAATGCTGTGGAAACTCTGCGTGCAGCCGGAATAAAGAACCGCAAGCCGGATGCAATCCAGGCTGCTGAGAGTGTTGCGGAGTTGAAGACTCTGAGGAAGGCGATCACCGAATTGATCGATTCAATTGTTGATACCCCATAGTGACGCGAGGTTACAGTGGAAGGCAGAATGTTCATCTTTGCAATGATCGGGATGGTTCTAATGGCCATGCCTTTCAGTTGCATCGACCAATCTGGTGACCACCAGCGGCACAGAAACAAGCACGAGGAAAGCCCGGGGCTGAGAATGTCGGGTGCCTATGTTGTGCCTTTCTGGACTTCTGGATTCACTTAGGTTTGTGGGGGCCAGGCGGTTACCTCCAGCGATATGCGAAGCCGACACTGCAGAGTAAAGTCTGGTGTCGGCATCCGCCTCTAGAAGATAAACAACGATTCGCCCAGAGTCGTAAGGTTCTGCTGTATCTGGGAAAGTCACTGTCGAGGTGATTCGAGGGATTCAGTTCCTCCATCACACACACGCAGGCTATTATCGGCATGCTTTCGTGTGACCTGTCAGTTTCTCGGTTTCCGACATAAAACCGTGCGGTCGGGTGTTCAATCACGATGCTGCGACAGGCAGTGTTCTCACTTTGCTGTGAGTCGACCGGCTTTTCATTCTGACATTGTCTGGCTCCCGTTGTGGTGACGGTCAGCGCTGCGTTCGTTTGCTCCATTTCGAATCAGCTGAGCCAGGCAATGCTTTTCTATCACAGAAAATCGAATCGTCATGCTGGATAAGACAAAGCCATTGGTCGTCATCTATCACGGTGGATCTTGCCGTGATGGGTTCTGCTCGGCGTTCCTGATGCATCGAGCATTCCCAAACGCTGAATTCGTGCCGGCCAATTACGGTTATGCTCCACCGGACGTAACAGGCAAGCAAGTTGCTATTGTCGACTTCTCCTATCCGGTCGAGATACTTTGCAATCTTCAGAACGACTGTATTGGCAATCTCGTCGTATTGGACCATCACAAGACGGCTGAGCCTATTCTTGCAGAGTTCGTTCATCGATGTTTGCAGGAACGGCTCGGTGATCCGGTTGCGGTCTACGACTTGAACAAGTCCGGCGCGATGTTGACTTGGGAGTTCCTGATCGGACATAACCTGTTCGATCCGTTCGACGTAATCCCGGAGTGGAAAGAACCGCCAGCACTTGTGCGGTACGTTCAGGACCGGGACCTTTGGAGGTGGGAACTTCCTGACTCAAAATTAGTCAACGAAGGAATCCGATTGGCAAAAATGGATTTCGATTCGTGGAATACGCTCTTGATGCAATGTGAGCACGTATTGGCGAACGTGGTCGATATGGGCCGAATCGTCACGATCAGAAATCAGGCAATCATAGATAGCCATGTAAAACACGCCGTCGAAGTCGAATTGGAAGGCTATCATGTTCCCATGGTGAATTGCACCGTGGATCTCACGTCTGAGGTTTGCGGTGCGTTGGCGGTCGGTAAACCGTTCGCGATTTCATACTTCGATTCAGGCGACGGCAAGCGGGTGTATTCGTTGCGGTCGGATGCCAATGGCGTTGATGTGTCGGTGATCGCGAAGATGCTGGGTGGTGGTGGACACCGATCGGCGGCTGGGTTCGCGCTTCAGATTCCGAAACAGTCATCGTGGTTATAGGCGTGAAGCCTGAAGCACAGAGGATAAACAAGGCCGGTCATCCGGCCTTGTTTCGTTTCCGGACAGCAGGGCGGTTGCTCGCTTCAATGCTGATTCAGGTTGCCGTCGTCGTATTGGTTGACGATGCCCGTTTTCGTTTAGCGGGTCGGCGAAATTTCGGGACCTGAATCTAGCAGGAAAAAAAATCGTTGACGGGGTGGGGGTGTTTTGAAAAACGGGTTCTGCGCAGGGGGTGTTTTAACATTGCACCCCTGAATAGGCTGAAACTTTTTTGCGCTGATTTTCTCTGGTTCGAGCCGATTGGAGGGTTCCGAAAACCCAGTTTTGGCCGTTCAGAAATTTCCCGAGGGCAGGATAGGTAATCTGCCGGTTTCGGCATTGTTCCCGGTTCAGTCGTTTGCCGGTATCTGGCGCAACGTTTGGCGATACGGTTCCGGGTTGTGCGATGCTTTACCCGTCTGAGATTCCAAGCCGTTAAACGCTGTCGTATGCGTTCCCGCGGTGTTAGTGTCCGTTTTGAGGGTTCCGGCTCGGGGTTCCCGGTTGTGTCCTGCCCCGAGCCGGTTCCCTGGTTGCTGTCGGCGCGCATGAAAAAACGCGGGAACCGCAACCGGGGAAAGAATCCCGGGGGTTCCCGCGTAGTGCGCGGGGTTCTGGTTGTCAGCTGTCGGGTTGTGGTGGTGATCAGGACCGTAAGAGCAACCCCGCGCCGCGTTTCAACCGTTCAGGACAATGGAGAAAGCCTGTACAGCGTTTGACGGTCACCACAACCGGAAACAATACGGCGCGGGGGTTTCGATTCTAATAACGTTCCGAGCCGGGGAAAAGCGCAGCGCGAAACGTGGGGACTGATCAGAATTCAGAAACAACGGGAACCGGCTCGGGTTGCGGACCGGTTCCCGTTGTTGCTGGCATGATGACGAAAAAAAAACGCGGGAACCGTTCAACCGTTTCCGGTTGTGGTTCCCGCGTAGTGCGCGGGGGTGGAATTGTCGGGATTCATTATTGCCGGAATTCAATCCGCATAGTCAACAGGAAAGAACGCGAAACGACGGAAACGCAATCGGGGATTGAATCGAGAAAGAGCCGGGATTGTATGCCGGCTCGGGAAACCGCGCGTTGCAAGATTGCCGGGAACAAGTCGGAATTCGTGTAATACGAAAAACGGTTGTCAGCGTTAAACGGATTCAGGTTGACACAATGCCGTTTTGCAAGCTTCGGAACGCGCACGAATTGGCGCCCCGTTGTTGGCTCGGTTTCTGGTTTCGCTCTGAATTCAACCGCGGGAAACGTGTTCATTGTTAGTTTTCTCCATTGCTCGGGGTTGTGGTGATCAGGACAACGGGAAACGCTGTCGAGGTTGCTTTCATATACTTTCCGGAATCGAGCCGACGAAACCGGCTCGGGGACAATTTAACACAATCAACGGGGGCGCGGGATTCAGGCAACCGACAACGGAACCGCGCGCCCCGCGGGAGTTCTGAGAATATCACGAGACACCCCCCGCGGTTTCTGGTTGTGTGTCTCGTTTGCGTTGTTCGGCGCGCAGTTTCTCGATCAGTGATTGCCGGCAACAATCCCAAGCGGGACTGTTCGAGGTGTCCGAATATGCGGAAAGTAGCGTGATCAGGTTTGCGATATCGGCATGATTCACGGGGACACCTCCCGCGTTGCGTTCCGTATAGCGGTTTCGCAGTTTGCGATTAGTTCCGAGGAAACGCTGTAGGGTTTCGCGCCCGTGATTCCCGCATTCATTTTGTCAACCTCGGAAACCGTCAACAGCAAGTCAGAAACCAGCGTTGCCAGTGTTGCGGGTTGCGGTTCCATAAAATCAGCGGGGTGAACATTAGGAAGCGATACCAGCGCGTGAGAATCCTGAAAAACCCCGATTGCGTACGCGCGAACGGTTCCGCGGTTTTCGTAGTCGTCAACGGTGAACAGCAACCAGGGAAACCCCATCGCATCAATGACGGTTTGCGTTATGCGTTCCATGCAATCGAAAGAAACAACCGCGGAACCGTTTTCGGTTTCAATCGAATATGAGGAATAGTGGCCGCGCTTTGGTTCAACCCGCAACACTGGAAACGTTTCAGCGTCAATATCCTGGAGCACAGCAACCCCGCGCATCCCTCGGGATCGTCGCAACATTGAAAGAACGTGAAACCCGCGGACCGTTGCAATCGTTCGCGCTTTCTCGTGTCTCTCAAGTTGCTCTTTCTCCAATCGTTCGCGCTCTTTCTTGCGTTTCCGAAGTGTTGCCGGGATTGTGTCAGGGTTTTCGGCCTGGAACGTTCCGATGGAATCCGTGATTGTGATTGGCTCGATTTCCATGGTCCTGAATCTCCATTGTGTTTACTGGCTCGGGGTGGTGTCCCGAGCCGGGGAAAGAATCCCCGCGGAACGTTTCCGCGGGGGTGAATCGTGGGGGCGGTCTATCGGTTCTGCGCTAACGGCATAACGATATACTGGCCGTTTGTGTCATCGTTGAACACAACCGCGGTTTCAGCGTCAATGAGATTCACGGTCACAGTGTCAGCTGTCGACCGTTTCAACCAATCAACCAGATATTTCGGATCCATTGAAACGGGGGTTGATTGTTCCGCGGTTCTGTAGTCTTTGGCAGAAATCATCGGAACCGAAACCGACGCGCGCCCGTATGCTGTAGATTCTGCCAACAATTTCAGGGACTGCAGATAATCCGACGGGAAAGCGAATTCAACCCCGCGTGAGTCTTCGTCGGTCGAAAGCAATACGGTTTCGCAACCGTTCAGAAATTCGGCTCGGTCGATATCAAAGACAGCGTTAAAGCTGCGCGGTATAACGTCAAGATAACGCGGGAAACGTCCGTCAACAGGAACCCCACGAAGTGACAGCGTTTCGGGAATCTCGAAAACGAATTCCTTCCGGAACGTTTCACAATACCACGTTCCTGATTCATCTTGAACGTTCCGTTGTTTGTCCGTTTCTTTCGGCGCGGGTGGTGTCCAGGGTTCCGATGGTTTCGCTTTCTTCGTTTTGCTGGTTGCGGTGGTGACCGGCTCGGGTGGTGGTGTTAATTCGGTTCGATTAGTAACAACGGTTGCCACCGCAAACGAAACCGGCAACGATCCCAGGCGCTTTAATTCATCGGCCAACAATTGCAAGCTTCTCAGAGGGATAGTCGCCCCCGTTTTGTGGTACGTTTCCCCGCGTTCCAATGTTGGGAGGTGACCGCACACAACCCCGTTGATTGTTTGAACGGCCAAACGACGGGAATCAGTCCCGGCAATATCGAAAGCGCCTAGGGTTGCGTTTGGAACGAAGAACAACCCCCCGAGCGCGTACCGGCTCGATTCGCAATCGGTTGCGAATTCAGTAAGCCGAATAGCCTTTAACAATTCATCGGCCTGGAATTCGTGCGCGTAGGTTGCGGGGAAATCACCCTGGAATTGTTCACGATCGGCAACAACGGTTGCCGGCAAAGTGAATTCATTCTTCCCGGCTCGGATTGTCAAAGCGAATTCGTTCAACGGTTCGCAAGTGATCAATTCAATCTCGATTGTGTCACTTTTCACTTTGGAGCAGATTTCCAACAATTTGACATCGTTGATTGTCGCGGATGCATTCCCGGAAGATTGCCAGGCACTTCCGACGGAAAGACACAAACGGGAATCAGCGTCAGCACAAACGATATCGACCGAGCCGGAACCAATTGAGAGAACAACGGTTTTCCCTATATTCCGAGCGCCCCCGAATTTCTTCGCGCTCTTCAAAGTGTTGAGAAGACAAACGCGGGGAATTGAAGCCTTGCCCCGTTGTCGGTTTCTGTCCCGGAACGCAACGGTTGCGCGTTCCCGGTTTTCAGCGTTTTGGAAATCGGTGCCCGATCGCTCTTCGCGTTGAACCGTCAACCCGCAAACCGTTTCAAGGTAATACAAAACCGCCTCGGGTTTCCATTTTGCGGGGTTGCTTGTAAAGTCGAAACCGTCGTATTCGTTGACGGGAACCGGCTCGGAAGTGATTGCCACCGCAACCGGTTCCGGCTCGGTTGCGGTGGTGTCCCCCACGTGGGAAACAATCACGGGGTTTCGTGGTTCCGGTTTCGAAACGGTGACCGGCTCGGGGGTGGTGTCAGGAACGTACAACGCACGATGTTTGATAAAATCATCGACCGAGATTGTCGGATGCATCCCGGAACCGTTTCTACCATCCTGCCAATTCAGGTTTCTGTATTCAACCTGAATCATTCTCCAGGTTTTGCCGTTTGAATTCTTTCCACAATCGGGGCGAATCGTCTTAGTCCCGAATCCGTCGTAAGCTTCGGGCGCGGTTGTGTAATAGAAAGAGCAACCAGGCGCGGGAACCGGCTCGGGTGGTTTCCCCGTTGTCAGGGTTTCAATTCTCCCGCCCCCGTAATTGAGACGGAAAGAAACCGTTTCGCGTTCTGTTTTTGGTGATCGGGTTTCGTTTGTTCGTGCAATCGTCAGCATTCTAAAATCTCCATTGTGAAAAACAGCGTTTTGGCTCGGGTGGTGACCGAGCCGGAAAGAATCCCGGGGAACGTTCTCGGGGTGGTGATCAGATAGCCTTCAACACTTCCTGCCAGTATTCAACATTGAAACCGCGGGAAATTTCACGTTCTGCCATCGCTCGCAATTCGTGGGCGTCAAGATGCAATTCGTTTACCGCGTTGACGTCAACCGGTTCGGGTGGAATCAGGAAATGAATACCGGGGACACCAAAACTGGAAGATTCGCCCCCGTTTGGATTCACCCCGTTATATGCAACGCAACAATTCCCTAGGCCGAAACCGTCGTCCTGATTCCACCATTGACGCCCCTGGTACCAATTCCCGCAACAACAACATTCCAGCCATTGGATAGGCTTTTCGCGTTCTTCCGCGTAATCGTCGGCGCGAATTGCAATGGCAACACGTTCCAAACGGTTCAACATTTCCTGCGCTTGCTCGGTTGTGGTGATTATCGTTAGCCTGGACATATCAAAAGCTTTCTCAATTTGTGGTTGTGGTGAGTCTCAAAAACCAATCGAGCCGGGAACGATTACCACCGATTACCAGCACGCCATTCTTGAATTGAGATACAACGGTCCGAGGCAATAACAATATGATCGATGACGGGGATTCCGATAATCTCCGCGGCGCTTTCTAGTCGTTCCGTGACGCTGATATCCTGATCACTTGGCGTAGGATCCCCGCTCGGGTGATTGTGCAAAGCAATGACAGAACAAGCAGCGTCAGCGATTGCGGGGCGAAAGAACTCCCGAGGATGAACAAGCGAATTGCGCAACGTTCCGACGGTCACCTGATGGCGCCCGATTGGTTGATTCTTCGTGTCCAGAGTGACAATCCAGAATTCCTCCTGAACTCCATGATTCATCAGCGCGGGAAATGTTGCTTTGCAATACTGAATTGCTGTTGACGGTGAATTGATTCGCGCCCGATATTCCGAAACCGGTTCGGCAATCTCCCGCGCCAATTCAACCGCGGCAGAAACCCGTTCAGCGTCGCGCCGTGATATCCCGCGTTCCATCATCTCGGGGATTGTCAAACGACAAATATCAGTGATTGCATCCGGCAACCGTTTAGCAACCCTGGAACCGCATAACGCGCTCAATACTGATGTTCGTCTCATTGTCTCATTCTCCATTGTTTGGGGGTGACCGGTTGCGGGGTGGTGACCAGCAACCGGAAAGAACATAAACGCGAAACCGCGCGAGTCTATGCCGGGATTCTGCCGGCATAGTGTCCCGAGGTTTCTGGGAACGATTAGACAGCACTAGCAAAAACGCTCTTTAATTCGCTTTCGGTGATCGTACGCGCTGCGCTGAAAACATTGTCCCAACGCGCTGCGCTCCATTGCATAGCGGAACCGGCAGCGCGTTCCGTCAATTCCTGCAATCCAGGGCTAAACGTCTGCGCTGCATGCGTCAACCCTTGCAAGATATCGAAAGCGCTGACAATCCCCGGTTCCGTGCGCTGATTGTCGAAGCTTCGGACAAATGCATCCCCCGCGTTCCGAGTGATGCCGGGGATATTCAGAGAACGCAAAACGGAACCGATAGCGGGGATAGCGGAAACGTCTGAGACGATTCCCCGCGTTTTGAGCATATTGTCAATTCCATCGTTCAGGAGTGGTATCTGACGATTCAGATTATCCCTGATCGTGAACATCAGCGCGTTAAGATCGATTGTCCCGCGGTGGATCTTCTCAATGATGCCGGTTCCCTGTACTTCGTCCCAAATGCAACCATTCCGGCAGATAGCACGGAAGATTGAAGGACAAGTCGAAAGCTTGCGGGAACCGGTTTCACCGTTTCCAAAAGCCAGCATACCGCCATAATCTGAGTCCGTTTCGGCTCGCATGCTGTCGGGAATCAGGATGTTTCCAAAAATCGAATCACAACCGTCAGGGGAACGGAAATGCGATACCAGTCCGTCAGGAATCAGACGTCGCAACACTTCGAGGAACCACCGATTGTCTAGGATTGCATACTGTTCACTGAGAACCGCGCGCAAAGTGCCATCGTTCCGCAACCTGATCAGGTTTTTCTTGTCGGCAATCTTGCGCAGTCCGTTGCGGAAAACGTTAACCAGCGTTTCACGGTCCGCCTGGTCACCGTTCAGAAGCTTTCGAGGCAACACAAGCCCGGAATCAGTCCATTTTGCGAACTGGTCAAGACTCGTTTCGTTGAACGTCAAACGTCTGCCGGTTTCGTCAACCAGGCCGATACCGTTTTCGTCGTTCACAATTTGAAGCTTTCCAAACTCTGAACGCATATCAACCGTATTGCCGCGTTCCCGTTCCAAGTGTTCGAAAGCCTGGTCCCAGGTCATCACAGATATGTCATTAGGATCAAGCGCGCGTTTGGTCCACCCTTCCGAAACGTTCCGGAAATTCTTGTCCATTGTTTGGGTTGCGTGCACGAAATCACCGGACCGAGAAACGCCCCGCAACGGTTGCAAGGTTTCGATTCCAGGGTATTCACTGAAAACCGGTTCAACGACAACGGGAGGAACCACAACAACGGACCGAGCCGGGGAAACCTCAACAACGGGGGCAACCGTTGCCGGCAATTGTTTGGAAACGATATCGACAACCGAAACCGGCTCGGGGGTTGTCACCGGTTCCGGGGTGGTGATCGGCTCGGGGGTTTCAACCGTTGCAATACGGTTGACGGTTGCCGGCTCGGTTGTGGTTGCTGGCTTGTTTTTGAGATGCGCTAGAAACATGGTGAATAATCTCCATTGTGCTGAAATTGTGACCGGCTCGGGTGGTGACCGAAACCGGAAAGAATCCAACGGGACACAATCCCGCGGGGTGATCGGCTCGGAAACGTTCCGAGCCTGAATAGCATATACTAGAACCAAACGCCAAAACCGTTTCGGCATACTTCGCAAGTATCGGCCAAAAACGGGTTTCTATTCGCTGGTTTGCGAGACAACGCATAACGCAATTCGTCAACGATAACTGCGATCGGTTCGGCTCGGTCCATTGTTTCGGGTGGCAATCCGGAAACGCGCAAGAATGCAAGCCTCTCAGCTGTCGCGCGTTCCCGTTCAATTGTGGTGATCACTTTGAACATGGTTTCAGGTTGCTCCATTGTTGGGGGTTGTGGTTCGGGTGGTGACCGAGCCGGGGAAAGAATCAGGACAACCGACGGAACGACGTTGAACAGTAGCGCCCCGCATCGTGAAACGTGGTTGAATCACACAAAGACACTTCGTAGCGTTCACCGTCAACCGTTGAAGCCTGAAACCGGTTCAGTGTCAATTGCTTTCGAATTGTCACCGTTGCCACGATACGGGAACCGTTGACAAGTGACACGATCAATTCGCGTTGTTGTAATGCTACGCCTGGACGCATTGAATGAACTCCATTGTTGAGGGTTTGCCGGAACCGGCTCGGGTGGTGTCCGGCTCGGGATGCGTGCAGGGTATAGGCTACATCGGCGCGCGTCAATAGGTTGAAACAACTAAAAAAACAATTTCCGACAATCTCACCCAATAGACCGAGCAACCCCCGCAACGATCCACCCCGCAACTCTGCCCCGCTCGGATGCATCCCACAACCCTGCGCAACCGTCCTGCCCCGCAACGATCAACCCCGCGCAACCAGCGTTCACCGGTCACCGTATCGCCCCGCTATACAAGCAACCCCGCGCCAATAGGCTCGGGGGTGGTGGTGATCATAGGGAAAGAGAAGACAACCAATAGACCACGACGCGCAGCGTCAGGGGATAGGGGCAACCACGTCAACCAATAGACCACAGGAACCGCAACCAATGGCAACCAGCAACCCAATAGGGCAACCCCGAGCCAATAGGGGCAAACGGTCACCCAATAGGCCGAAATTCGGCTACGGGTCCTTCTGTACAGTAGGGTGTGACCGGCGCGGTGGGCGAC